>JWZX01001844.1:0-27834 GCA_001275005.1 Chrysochromulina tobinii | reverse complement strand
CGCCCTCGCCACCGCCGCCCTCGCCACCGCCGCCCGCGCTGCCACCGCCCGCGCCGCCACCGCCTTCGCCCCCGTCGCCAACGCCACCGCCTTCGCCCCTGCCACCAACGCCACCACCGCCGTCGCCAACGCCGCCACAGCCATCGCCTCCGCCGCCATCATCGCCGCTACATCGGATGCATCACGTTTAATTGCAGGACGACGTTGTTGTCTTTGTCGAGGGTGTCACGGAGACCTTCTCATCGTGCACCATGTAGGAACACAACTAGCCATGTGCGCGGCGCGCTCACGCTCAAAAGTTCCCAGCGCCCTGATGGGGAAATTATTGACGTGCTTGCCTCGACTCTCGCTCGCACAACTGCGGCCGACACTCTGGTCAACTATAGCCTTATGTACGTTCCGCAGAGACCTGTAATTTCCCATTGCCCCGATGGAAAATTGGCGATGGGAAATTGCTGAAGTGCTTGCCTCGACTCTCGCTCGCACAACTGCGGCTGTGACGCCCACCGGTCAAAACACGCCTCTGCCTCCAAGGCCACCAACGCCGTCGCCGCCGCCTCCCATGCCACCGCCACCCTCGCCACCGCCGCCCTCACCACCGCCTCCCTCGCCACAGCCGCCCTCACCACCACCGCCATCGCCACCACCGCCATCGCCACCTCCTCCGTCACCACCTCCTCCTTCACCACCACCGCCATCACCACCGCCGCCATCGCCACCTCCTCCTAAGCCCCCTCCACCACGTCCACCTCCGCCACGGCCGCCTCCGCCTTCGCCACCACCACCCTCGCCGCAAGACCCTTGGGGATCTATCACACCTCCATCCGAACCGCCGCATCCTCCATCTCCGCCTAGACCACCAGCGGGTCCACCGCCTCCTTCACCGCTGCCACCCGATCCCTCACCGCCGCCCCCACCGACGCCCGGTCTGCCCTACCCAGAAGTTCCACCGCCGCCGCCACGTCTTCCGCCGCCTCCACCCCCACCCCCGAGCCCATCGCCCCCGCCTCCCATGTCAACGCTTCCACAATATCCACCCAGACCGCCAGCTCCACCCTCCACGCCACCACAGCCACCTTTTCCCCCACCTCTCCGGCTACCTTCAATGCCATCGCCGCGTATTCCGCCCTACCCGCCCTATCCATCATCACCGATGCCACTGCCACCTTCTCCACCGCCGCCTCCGCCACCATCATCTGCGCCGCCAATGCATGCAGCACCGCTGGCACCGCTGCCAGTGGCTCCAACCCCACTTCCGTCTCCTCCTTTCCGGCCTCCGTCACCCCCGCTACGGCTACCACCTCCACCGAGGCGACCACTACCACCACCATTGCCAACGCCTCCAGCCGCACCTCCACCTCCGCCATCGCCAGATCCACCATCGCTAGCTCCACCTCCACCTACGCCAAGACGTCCTCCAGCTCCACCTCCGAGACGTCCACCTCCTTCGCCACCATTTCCGCCGAGCTTTCCGCCAACGCCTGATTTACCTCCGCTGCCCCCATCGCTGCCTCCACCGCCACCAAAGCCGCCACCCATGGCCCCGCCACCTTGCCCGCCACCCTCACCTCCTGCACCTCCACCACTCCCGCCGCCACCATCTCCTCCTCCGGCGCCTCCAACAAGAGACGTCCTGCAGCGCATCTACGAGGAGCTCGGAGGCGCGGAGTGGCACATCAACAATCACTGGATGTCTGGGCCCACCTGTGATGTTCCTCATCAGAATGCATGGTACGGGACCCACTGCTCAACTGGCGCGATCTATTCGCTAGAATTACGGGGCAACAATCTGCACGGAACTTTGCCCACGCAGCTTGGCGCTCTTCCTAACCTTTGGGCCTTGAGATTAGAATCCAACCCTTTGCTCTCAGGCACAGTGCCCACTGAGATTGGAGCGCTGCAGAATCTGAAAATTCTCGATCTAGGCAACAATACTATATCGGGAAGCCTGCCTGAAGAACTGCTGCTGCTAACAGAGCTCGTCTTCCTAGACACGCAGGGCAACGCATTCAGTGGCACTCTGCCCAGCCTCCGGCCGTGGCCAAATGTGATGCATCTCAATATGGCAGACAACTCGATCAGCGGGTCCTTGCCACGATTCGAAATGCTGCAGGACCTGAGCTACATGAGTATGCACTCAAATCGGTTCTCTGGAAGCATACCAACGCACGTGGCGCTGCTGACCAATCTCCGCGACAGGCTTCATTTCCATTCCAATCGACTTTCGGGCACCCTGCCAACCCAGCTTGGATCATTGACCCAGCTTTCCCTTCCAGCATTGTACCACAATTCGATAGGGGGACACTTGCCGACGGAGCTGGCACGCCTGAAGCCTGTCTTTCCAGCTTTGTCATACAATCGGATCAGCGGCACAACGCCGCAAGAACTGATGATCCCGTCTTGGCGTGGAATCGATGCCCGGCTGGACGTCGCGAGTAACATCATGAAGGACCATTGCGAAAGGGAAATGTGTTGGTACAACGGTCTGGAACGGACGTCTTCCCAGTCGTATTTGGGGAGGAAAAACCGTACGGAAGCCGAGGAGCGTCGCATCATCGAGCAGGCCAACATTGACAGGGAGATAATACAGCGCCAGTTGACCCAACCGATACCAATAACGTGGTGGGACAATTGGTCACGATGCTCTAACCGCCAGAATCCCAATGGTCAGTTCCGGTGCAGCGTGAGCGCATACGTAAACAGGACGAGTTACAAGCCGTACCCGACAGTTACAGGCGATACCAATCTCACTTGAGGATACCTTGAGGATCGCTAGCGTCGATCTGCGCCTCTCGACGCATGAGGGCCGAGGCGAGGAGTAGCCGCCGAGTGCAACTGCTGCCTCGTACGTATTCGGAAAGCTTTAGTGGTTTAGAGCGAGTAGTGCTTAGTAGGGTAGTGGTAGTTTGTAAGCGAAAAGTAACTTCGCCGACTCAACAGGCAAGCTCAACAGTCCGTCGTGAGCGAGCGCGAGTGGGAGTGCCTTTCTCGTCTTGGTTCATCACTTCTGACTTCATAACCATTTCCACTTGCACATAACGCCCTCGAGAATGTCTGAAATTTGCGAGGCCGCCGTGTGGATACCAGCAAGCGAAGGGTTCTGCCACAACGGTTCGGCCATATGCGCACCAGCATGGCTCAACAACTGGGCGTCGCCGTGAGAGACTAGCCCATTCGGGTCACCAGTGGGCATCTCCGAAACAAACTGAGTCTTGCGGCGTGCGTCGTATGCCTTCTGATAGGGTGCCATGGGCGTGGCCACCTGGAAAGGTACGAGCGCATACATAGCCTCTGTGTCACGGCGCCACTGGACCTGCTGCCGCCACGAGCGCTGGATCCGCACGCACGCGCGGTCCTCCAGATCAAAGCGCTTCATTCGCAGCTCGTGCTCCCTGCGCCGCACGAACTGTATGGTCGTCTGCTTGGCCGCATCCGTGCGCTTCCAGCTCTCCTCGAGGAGCAACTCGCGTCGGAATGAGGCTGATCGCTTCCATGCCTCGCGATGGGCTCGCCACGCAGCCGTCTCCACCCGACGGCGTTTGGCATGGGCGCTCAGGAAGCTGGCGTCATCCCACAGGCTAGCGTACCAGCGCGTCGGGCGGTCGCACTCGATCGCACTGATGTTGCGCTGGTTCGGGAAGACATAACGAGGAGCGACGCTCTCTCGAACCGGCTGGTCGTCGAAAAAAGCGATCGCCGCGATGTCACTGTCAGGTGGTGGTGATGGCTCGGAGTCGGGCTGAGAGGCTACAACCCAACTCTGCACCTTGACATTTGGAGTGAGTTGCGCCGACGTCCCTTTCGTCACAGACTTTTGGTCCCGTGGTTGCGACGGCGGCCGTGTCAACGCCATGCAAGCAAGCATATGGGCCTCCGCTGCGCTCAGGTAGTGCAGTGCGCGGGGAGTCTGCACCCAAGGACCGACCGGGCGGCACGGCGTCACAATTCCTGGATGCTTCGCCTGCTGCTTCACTAGTTTGAGACCCGCACTGAGCGCGTCTGCAACCTCAGCCGGGGCAGCCTCGGCCGAATGCGAGGTGAACGATGAGGAGACTGGTACGCCGCGTGCGTATGCATTTGAAGGCGCAGGCTTCGAGGGCGCATCTCCGCGAATCGAAGCCGTCGCTGCCGTCGCCGAGAGAGGCCGGTGAAGGGGTCTCGAGTACCGAGAGCTCGAGGGTCCAGCCGTCCTTGGCCGCTCTGGGCGCAGAATCTTCGTCGGTAGGCAGAGAGCCGCCGAGGACGGACGTCGCGGGTGGGCAGCCGAAGCTGGCCGCCGCCTGTGACCGGCCTCGTCCTCGCACACGCGTACAGCCTCGTCTGCCCTTGCCCGTAAGCGCTCTGCCCGCATGCACTCGTCCTTCTGATGGTCGACAGAGTGACTGAACACGCCTGCAGCGTGGCCGAGTGCATCCCGCTTGCGCAGCGCGGCCTTGGCAGCGTCGATCGTGAGCCTCTCATCTTGTCGCGCTCGCACGCGCCTCTGGATCCGGATGGCCGCCTCCAAGCGCCGGGCAGCCTCTGAATGTGACAGACCCTTTTGGGCGTGCGTGAACCACTTCATTCGGATCCACTTCTTTCGCACTTCCTTCTGGATACGCACCGCTGAGTTGCGCTGGCGCGCGAACAGTCGCTTGGGCGCGATTCCTCGGGCGTGGCCCTGGATGAGCGTGGCGGCCTGGTCTCTGCGTTCTCTGCGTGCGCGTATCGCAGCGAGCTTGCGAGCGAACCTACGACAAAAGAATGGTGCAGCATGTTTCGCAAGCAATTTGTTCATGCGTTCGGCCTCGTCCTTGCGGTGCTTGAGAAGAACGTGGCGCAGGATGCTTCGGCACGCATGCCTCCGCTCGTCCTCGCCGAGGGCGGCGAGCTGGACGAGCATGGCCTCGAAGTGTACGCATGCGGCATGATGGCGACGCACCTCGGCGAGGTTGAACCCCGCCGCGTGCAGGCTCGTGGACATGCGCTCCAGGGCTGCATCGCACGCCGCTCTCTCAGCAGCTCTCGAGCCAAGAGGGTTCGGCTGCCCTTGCGACGCCGCTTCGACCGCGCGCTGCATCTCGTCGCGCAGCTTGAGCCGGCGGCTCCACGTAGCAGTCTCTCGTTCCGTCGTCTCGAGCTGTTTGAGCAGGTTCTCCTTGGCGTGCCTTGTGAAGACCAGCCAGAGGCTCAGATGCAGCGCATCGCTGGCGAGCCGTCGCCTCCACGTGATGGCCTCGTGCAATCCCCTCGGGACTTCCCGCACCCACCCGTTCATCTTGTGCATTCGAAGGAGCCGCTCTTGCCCGTTGGACCGGGCATTTGCCCTGGGCGGTGCGGCTGGTGCCGCTGGTGCGGCTGGGGCGGCTGGTGCGGTTGGGGCGGCTGGTGCGGTTGGTGCCGCTGGTGCGGCTGGTGCGGCTGGTGCGGTTGGGGCGGCTGGTGCGGTTGGTGCTGTTGGTGCGGCTGTCTCTAGGCGATCAAGCGGCCGATGATGCACGCCGGTATCCTGCACGTCCCCTGATGCGTCAAGGGATTCGTCAAGGGATTGGGTTGTGTACGGAGTGCTAAGGCCGTCTCGGAAGTCGACTGTGCGTAGGGCTGCTGCGGCCGTCTCGGAACTGGGTTGAGCGCGGACCGTCTCGGGCAATACACCCCGTAGACCATCGCCAGTCATGTCCACGTGCATGCATGCGTGCATGGGCAGACCATCGCCAGTCATGTCCACGTGGATGCATGCGTGCATTGGCATCTCGTGAAGCGTCGCCACATGCTCGAACATGACGGCAGGCTGAGGCGGCGGCTGCCCGTTGGCCCGGGAGACTCGAAGGCTCTCGACTTGCATGGCGAACCTACCACCCTCCCGCCACAGCGTGCGCGCGCCATAGCTCTTCTCCTCATAGCTCTTCTCCTCATCGGCGAGTTGCATCGCCTCGCGTTGCAGGGAGGCCATGTCGATTGGGCAGTAGCTGGGGATGAAGTCAAAGTCGCAGAGGCCTCGGAGCTGTGAAAGCTGCGCCTTCAGCTCGCCGATCTCCAACTCGATGGCCTTGAGCTGCACCGAGACGATCCGCTGCTCTGACTTCGAGAGGTAGCTGCGGCGGTGTCGCAAGTTCTCCATCTTCTCCTCCAGGCGAATCACTTGGCTCTGGAGTTCGCGGACCAGGTCGGCGAGCGCGGAGCGGCCGACGAGCTCAAACTTGGCTGTGACCAGATCCTTCTTGCTTGCCAGAACACCTTGCTCATTGCGCTTGAATGAGGGGGCGTGCCTGTGTGCAGGTGAAGTCGGCGCCCCCAGTCCCGTGATGCTGCAGAGGACGCTGGCGCGTTTCATGGAGCGGCGCCAAAACGTACTACTGATTAAAGGTGGCGGAGCGAGTGCAGCGGTGGCTGAGGTGCTCGGAGCTGAGTTTGCAACATTGCCCGGCGCCGGCATTGACGTCCGTCGGCAAGATGGCTGACACGGATGGTTCCATGCACAAGTTCACCGATTTTTGACAGAAACTCCAAAAAGAATGCACAAAAAGAAAGGCATGCAAAGAGGACTCCCCGCTTTTCCGTAGAGGCGAACAGAAATACTTCTGAGAGAGTACTATACGGTAACTATACGGCTGGTCCACGATGCGTCTTCGCGACACAAACAGTACCGGGTGAAAGGTGGGTTCTAGCTGCATGTTCTTGCGCCAAAGGCGCTAGATCAGTTGTCTTCTGGGGCGAGCAACGCTCCAACTTGGGCGGAGGCGCGGCTGCCCTACGTGCCTACGAGCAGAGCGCGCCGGCGGGCGGGTATGAATCATGCGCATGTATGCAGGATACATACCATAAGTACCCACAGTCCGAAGAGTTACTTTGGAAAGCGAAAGAGGGCGCGCCGCCTGTCTTGTCGCGCTAGTGTCACGCGCCTGTGCGCGAGGTCGCCGCACAAGGCGGCTCTCTCACCGCGTGTTTGTCCGGTGCGGGATTCTAACCAATAACCGCACGACGCCGTCAGGCGTGTTTTACTTACTTACTTACTTACCAATAACCGCACGCCGCCGCCAAACCGCCAATACCGCCGTCTCTCGGCACACATCACACCACCTGGGACTCAAAGCCGGCCCTTGGCCGGGCCTGAGCTCTCGAAACTGCTTATTCATTAACCATCCCATTAAGTGTGCATGAACTGCATGCACAGAGAAGACTCGAATAATCTCACGAACCGAACGCACCTTGTGTGTATCGTTACATGTGCCGTCACGCGCTTCGCTTTAGATACACGACTCAGGTGTCACGTGTCATCAGGATGAGCCACGACTTTGGCTCCCGCGCCGCGCTTCGCACGCGCCGCGCTGCCGTGCCAATCTCCCGATCCTGTGTCCCGGTGTGACGTGACTCGGCGGCTGCGAGCTGCGTACACAGAACACGGCACAGTACCATGATCTTCCTCTGCGGTCTCCTCGCCTGCCTCCCTCTCGATCATCCCACTCACTCAATCCCCCTCGTCGATGGTCCAAAACGACCACATGCGCTCACCCCTCGCTTTGGACGTGTACATACGAGCTGCAATCTGCTCCCCACGGCGCAGCGAGGTAGCGAATCCACGAATGCATGCAGCGAGGTAGCGAATCCACGAATGCATGCGCCGAATGCATGCGCAGCGAGGTAGCGAATCCACGAATGCATGCAGCGAGGTAGCGAATCCACGAATGCATGCGCCGAATGCATGCGCAGCGAGGTAGCGAATCCACGAATGCATGCTCAGTCTCTAGGGTTCACAACAGCAGCAGCACGGGATTCTCGATGGCCTTCTTGAATGCCTTGAGCCACTCGGCGCCGATGGCACCATCCACAATGCGGTGGTCGGAGGAGAGAGTCACCGCCATCACCGTCTTGGTCAAGAACGGCGTCGCCTGATCTGGGCCGGGCACGAGCTTCTTCTCGGCACTGCCGACAGCGAGAATACACGCCTGAGGGCCGTTGATGATCGCGGTGAACTGCTTGACGCCCGTCATGCCCAGATTCGACACGGTGAAGGTGCCGCCGATGAACTCTGCCGGCTTGAGCTTGCCAGCTTTGGCCTTCCCAGCAAGGCTCTTGACGTCCTGGCTGATCTCGACCACGGACTTGGTGTCTGCGGAGAAGATAATGGGGGTGAGCAGCCCACGGTCGGTGTTGACGGCGACCGAGATGTCGGCCGCAGCAAATTGGCGAATGTACTCGTCCGTCCACTGCGAGTTGCACGCGGGGACCTCTTTGAGGGCGTACGCGCACGCCTTGATCACGTAATCGTTCACAGAGGTCTTGACCTTGTCCTGGGCCGCGTTCACAGAGGCCCGCATCTCCATCAGGGCGTCCATCTCCACCTCCATGGTCAAGTAGTAGTGCGGGATGTCTCCGTTCTTATTCTCGACCATGCGCTTCGCCGTCACCTTACGGATCTGCGTATTGGGCAGATCCACAAACGCCGCGCCTGGCGGCATCTCGACTGCTGGCGCCTTCATCTCCGCCGCTGGCGCCGCCGCAGCGACCGCTGGCTTCGCCGCCTGCTCGAGCACGTCCGCCGCGATGATGCGCCCACCAGGACCCGTGCCCGCGATGGTCGCGAGCGCAATGCCTGCCTTGGCGGCCAGGGCCTTGGCATATGGGCTCGCTGGTGCTGATTTGCCCGCAGGCAGCCGAGGCGGGGGTGCAGGAGCGGTCGTCGCGGCAGGAGCGGGCGCCGCGGGTGCGGCAGCACTGGCAGGGGCAGGGGCGGGGGCGGAAGCCGCCTTGGGAGCCGCGGGCGCGGGCGCGGCGCCAGCGCTGGGCGCATAGTCCTTGAAGGCCGCAACCATAGTGGGATCCATAACAAGGACAGCGATGGGGGTGCCGACAGTGATGTCTTGCGTTCCCTCCGGCTTCAGGATTTTTGCAATGATGCCCTCGTCAACAGCCTCGTAATCAACAGTGGCCTTGTCCGTCTCCACCTCTGCAATCACATCACCCGCTTCAATCTTGTCGCCCACCGCCTTCTTCCACGAAGCGAGGTTACCCGACGTCATTGTGGGCGAGAGCGCAGGCATCGGGAGCAGGGTGTGAGGCGGCAGCGAGCTCAGCTTGCGGACGCATGATACGAGTGACGCGCGCGGAGCCGTGCGGGTCAGGGGCGCCAATCGAAGCGCAGCGCTCCGCATGTTCGATCGCAGAAGCGCCGACACGAGCTGATCTCAGCGCCACGGAGGCAAAATGGACATGACATCTTTCATCATAACAACCGCGATTTTCACACGATGCAGGATAAGCCCATCACCATTCCGTGGACGAGCGTGAGCAGCACGAGGTTCTCACACGCGCAGATTCAGACAGGCCGAGACCCCAAACAGAGAAGGACAGCACACATACACTTGATTGTCCACAGGCGCGCATCGTCGGTCGTGCGGGACGAGGTGTTTCTGTCACCGACCGACGTTCTGTGCTGACCTTTTGAACGTCTTATTCCTGTGATTTGATCGCGCGTCGTGTCAGCCTTCCCGTCATGGCGTCCTTCTTCGGCAGTGTCGCATCGCTCGCGGAGAGCGTCGCGCCCCAGGCCGGGCTGAGCTTCGACGAGATTATCGACGAGGTGCGTCGGCTGCGCGACGAAAACGCCACGCTACGCACGCAGGTTGGCATGCTCTCTAGCATCAAAGGAGGTGGCCGTGCCAACGCTGCCCAAGCTGGTGCGGGCGCAGACGCTGCCACGAGCAGCGGCAGTGCTGACGGCGCGCCCGCGTCGAGCGTTGGCGGTGCAAGCAGTACGTCTGTCGGACCGCGTGAGCGTGAGCACGCGGCCGCCATCGCCTGTCTAGTGAACGAGATGCGTTGTGTCGAGGCCTCCATGGAGCGAGTGCGATTGACTGAGGCGGTCGCACGCGACGAGCTCGCCATGCGGTGCGAGGAGCTCGGGCGCGCACTCGAGCAGCGCGTCAGCCAGGCGGAGCAGTTTCAGCGCGCGGCCGTCGCCACGGCGCAGCAGCAGAGCGCCGCGAAGCTCTCGGCGCTCGAGGAGCAGCTAGCAGCGATGACGGAGGAAGCTGCACGGCGCGAGGCTTTGGCTGACACGTACGGCGTGGACCACGAGCTTGCCGAGGCCGAGCAACGCGCGCTCGCCGCGATGGCGCAGAGCGAGCACAGGGCCGCCGAGGCCCGCAGACTACACGACGAGCTGCGCGAGCTCAAATTGTCGCATGCGGCGGAGCTACTGCGCACTGAGACCAAGGTGGCCGAGGCGGAGGCGGCGCTGGCGTCGCAGCAGCAGTCGACGGCGGCGCACGAGAGCGTTGTGCGCGCGCTGCAGGGGCAGCTCGTGCGCCTCTCGGAAGGCTTCAACAAGCAGGTTGAGGAGGTGTTCGCGCTGCAGCAACAGCTTCAGGCGGCTAAAGCTTCGTCCGTTGACAAGGCGATCGCGCGTTCGTGGGTGGTCAATTACGTGGAGAGCGGCAACACAGCACGCGGCGATGAGATGCTGCAGCTGATGGCCGAGTGGTGGGACTTCTCCGAGGCGGACATGCAGCGGGTGGGCTTGACCAACGCGCCGCATCCAGAGAGGGAGTACCGATCGGGTCTGAGCTGGTCGGACGCCTTCGCGACTTTCCTCGATGACCAGGCGAAGACGGAGGATCCATTTGCACGCCCGTCGCCACGCTCGCCGGCCGCACCGTCCGCACCGTCCTCGATGCGCACCGCGCACAGAAATGGCTCCCAGCGCGCGCCGAGGGAGGCGTCATTGAGCGAGGCTGCCGGCGCTGAGCCCTCGTCGCGTGCTAGGGGTTGGCTCGGCTGACCGCGTAGTCCGTTACGACTCGATGACCGTAGACGATTGACAGGACACACACTGTGTCGCGCCACATGGTAGGACCATACGGCTGTCTTCACCTCATATATCCATTTAGACGAACGGAATAACTAGCGGAGATAATACTATTCTATACCCGTATACCGCATATTATGACCTTCGTAAAAGCCTTCGGTGCTGCGGCGCTTCGTGGCATATCTTAGGACTCCTGCTCCCTACTCCCTACACCTTGCTCCCTCCGCCAGCAGTGGGATGAGCAGCACCACTCCCGCAAAGACTGCGGTGGCGGCGGTGGCGCTGACGATGACGGGCCATCCGCATCGCGCGTACACCATCGTTGCGGCGAGAGGACCGAGCGCCGACCCGCTCGAGTATGCGCCGTTCCAGAGCGCACACATGCGCGCGCGCCCCTGCTCGTCGTCGGGAGCGAGGCCGCGCTGCAGGTCGGCCATCGAGGGGATGAGGATCAACGCGGCGGAGATACCCAGAGCAGGCACCGAGAGCACCGTCAGCAGCTGAACGAGCTCGTCGCTCATGGCTGAAGCCGGGCGGCTCACGTGCTCGGCTTCGCTCGAGCCCATGTGCGCCCCACCCTTATTAGGATACCCCGAGTGCGTCCCTGCATGCGCGGCGCCGTTCGATCCCAATGGCGCTCCAGCTGCGGGCCACAGGAGCATCACACCCACTAGCGCGATCGCCCAGCCGGCCAGCATCAAGCCGCGCACGTTTCGCCCAGCGGCTGGCCCGTGGTTGAGCTTGTCGGTGAGCCAGCCCGCAGGCAGCGAGGTGAGCGTGTACAAGAAGCAGATGATCGCGAGATACAGCCCCACCTGTGGGATGCTCAGCGAAAAGGGTGGCAATACAAAGTGGGGCTCGAGCAGCGGGTTGAGACCCTCAAAGAATGCAGCACTCAGAGCGAGCGAGAGGGCGGTGCACGTCAGCCCGATCATCGAGCGGCTCGACGCGTCTGGGGCGCCCTTCATGCCCGGGGCACCCGCGGCGCCCGCGGTGGACGCGGCGTGGGCGGCGCCACCGTCGCCACTGCCGCCGCCTCTGCCGCCGCCACTGCCGTCGCCACTGCAGCCGCCGCGCACGCCGCCGCCGCCGCCACCGTTCAGCTCCTCGGCAGCCGCAACGTCGGACAGGTTCAGCAAGACGCACGGCACCACGCATAGTGGGAATGCGGATGCAACGAGCATCGGCAACATGAAAGGGCCACACCAGGTGCTCTCGCCGATGTAGTACAGGTATCCACCCATCGCCGCTCCGACCGCCGCCCCGACACCGGTTGTCACCTCAACCACTGCGAAAGCCTTTCCAAGGTCGTCGCCCCAGCCGGATACGGATACGGCGGTGAGACACCCAGACTCGGACAATGATGCGCCCACGCCGCCAAGCGCCCGGGCGAGGATCAGGCCACTCGCAACGAGCGTGGCGCTACCGTCTTGGCTGAGGAGTTCGCCAACCAGCCCAAAGATGAGGGAGCCACTCGCGGTCGTGCAGAGGCCGATGATGACCGTGGCTCGAATGCCAATGCGGGCGATCAGCTGGTCCGGAAGCGGCGTGGACAGCGCAGTCGCCATCGGGTAAGCGGCGAAGATGACGCCTACCATGTCGGTGCCCACGAGCAAGCCGGGTTCTGAGGCAGCCAAGAAGGGTGCGATCATCGGCGACGCCTGGCAATACTGACAGAGAAAGACGAGCACGCAGCACACAAGGACGGCTGTTCGTCGCGCCGTGGGTTCATCACCGAAATAGTGGTATTCGTAGGCCGCCTCGGCGGCATCGGACATGGAATTCTCCCGCGCGTGCAGCCCGAAACGGGGTGTGCGTGAACACACCGAAATAGGATTCCGAACACAAAAAGAACAGGGAGGCCTCGGCAGTTGGCCCAGGGCTCCAACCCCGGGAGAGAAACTACTTACTAGTAGTGGCGGGTCTACCCCGTCACATGCCATGCAAGAGCGAAGAGCAAGAGGCAAGAGATGGGGGGATATAGCGACCCAATTGGGGCGACCTCCCCACCTTTGGCTACGATGTAAGCTTGTAAAAGGCGCCGCGCACAACCGTAGCGCGTAGGCAATATTAAAGCTACATTCCAAACCTCTCGAGCTTTCGCAACCGCTCCGGCAGTGCACGCCGGGCGCCGTGCCGGGCGCGTGCGGTCATCCCACGTTCCATCGCAGATGCCCGACCGGATTACGACCGGCCACAGCTCGTGCAGTCCTCGTGTGTTAGATAAGGTACACGAGCTCGCGAGAGGCGCCCGGCATGGACTTGGGGCGACTCATTCCGTCATGTCATCGCCAAAGTCGATGATCGTGTTGCCCCACGCGATCAGGTCAATGTCATCCTCCTCGCCAGCCTCCTTGGCGCTTGCGGCGTGTTCCTCGGCCAGCGCCAGCGCCTCCGCCTCCGCCTCCGCCTGCGCCTCCTCCATCGCCATGGCTTGCCAGCGCTCCGCAGTCGACGCGTCCGCCGCAAGGCTCTCCGGCCGTCGCTCCTGCATCCCCGCAGCGCGTGTACCCGAGACCCCCAGGCTCGTGACGGCGCCGCCGCGCTGCGGGGGGCGCCACTGGCCGCTAGAGAGCACTCCATTGTGCACGCGGTGCACGCGCCGTGGCAGCGGCTCCGTAAGTCGCGGCTCCCGCCCCTCCTTTTCGGCTAGGGACAGCTCGGCCGCCACGCGGTCAGACAGGTCCTTCTCGCGCCGCTGGGCCCAGACGTGCTTCATCGTCATCGAGAGCTTGGCTCGCACCTCTTCGGAGACGACCTGCGGCACACCGCCGCGCGCGCGCCGGCTCGCCGTCGCGTTCAGCCGCGCGAGGCGAATGCCGATGGTAGCCCTTTCGCGATACTCTGGCTCGGCCCACTTGGCACGAATGGCGGCCGCAATCTTAGAGCGCCTCTCCGCCGAATGCGCGTTGCTCGTGCCGTTACGCTCACGATAGCTCCCGCTGAGCCACTTGGCCTTCATCGCCTCCGACAGCTTCGCGCGCGTCTCTTGCGACACGGAGATGTTGCTGCGGCGCGCGCGGTAGGTCGGATCTTGCCAGCGCTTGCGCACGCTCTCCGAGATCTTGGCGCGCGACTCGGCGGTGAACGTAAAGTTGACGCGGCTGCTGCCGATGGTGACCCGCGCACGCCGCACCGTCGCCGTGCCGTTGCCACTCGCCTCCGCCCGCTGCTGCCGCACGAGGCGCTTCTCGAGCCGTTCCCGCCGCCGCTCGGCACTCCTTTGCTCGCGCTCCGCCTCCTTGAGCGCCGCCGCCGCCGCCTCAGCCGCGGCCTCCTTGGTCACGAGCGCCTGGTACACCTGGGGCTCCTCGAGACGCATTCGCTCGCGCTCGAGCTTGCGCTCCTCCATCCTGCGCTGCATCGCAGCGCGTGTGGCCTCCGCAATGCGCTGACGGGTCTCCTCAGAGTGCTTCCGCCCGGCGTTCCAGGGCGTGCGTCCCTTGTTGGCAGCCGATATTTTCGCGCGGCTCTCGGGCGTGTGCAAACGGCCGCCTGCAGCAGTCAGCGTCCCGGACTCGCCCTCTGTTTCTAGCAGCGTCGCAACCTGCTGGCACCGTGGAGCCACAGGCACGCGCGCAGGATGCACCACGAGGAGCTGCCGAGGCTGTGGCGGCAACCAACAGCTTGTAGCTCGCACCGCAGCTGGCGGCAACGCCAGCGCCGCGGCCGCTATCACCACGCGCAAGAGCAGAAGGTAACTCTTCATCACCTCGTGGTCGGCTTTCGACCTTCGTTTCCTGACAACCCGCAATCAGCTCCGCTTCGAGCTCACCGTGCCACCCTCCCAAGTTTTTCTGTGCGAGACCCAAGCAAGCGAGCTAGCAAGCACGCAAGCTGGTTTAGGTACTTGTGTGTTTCGACTAATTATCTAGCTTGCTTGCTTCGAGTCCCAGCAATACAGACATCAGATATCACGCCTGGAGGGGGCAGCACTTTCAGTTTCACACGAGCCCCTCCATCTCTCTCACTCGTACTTCCAGCTGAGCGTGACGTCGCCCGTGTCGACGTCGACGGCCGCGGCATTCCCACAGTCGCACTGTGGATTGCCCGCGCAGTTGGCGCGTGTGGTCCACTGCGGTTTGGACTCGCCGTTCACGCTCACCTTTGAGAAACTCACGTTCGTAGAGGCAGGCATGCGATCGCACTGAGTATTGACATTGATGTTCTCGTTCACGAGCATCGCGTAGTCGTAGTCGACGTCGCCAGCCTTGGAGTACGCGATGTGAAGCGTGCTGTTGGCGCCCGTGTTGATGTTGGTTCCAGACACCGTCCAACCGAGATTGTGACCGTCGTCTGTCTGAACCATGAAGCTTGTAATCTGGTGTCCTGGTTCCACCGTGATGGCCGGCGCTGTCACGACCGGGTACTTGTGGTCGTTCGCGTCGACAAACCACGACTGGAGCTGCCAGCCAGGGCCATGCTCCCCGTACTGCAGCACCGGCTGCAGCACTGGGTAGCCCATCTCGGGCTTGGAGTTCTTGAAGCCGGGCCAAAAGTAGACGACTTGGCCGCCCGCACGTTTTGGCAGCGGCGGAACGACCCAGTCGGCCGTGAAGCTCGTCAGGGCCTCCGAGCTCTTCAAGTGCGTATCCGCGGCGTAGATCTGCACCGATGGGGACCGAAGCTGCTCACCGTTGCAGCCGGCTGGCAGTCCAGCTGGGATACTATCGTAATCATGCGTGGCCCCGTTGGGAACCTCGAGGATGCACCGGCGAGGAATGGACTGGCCAGTGCCCGGGACACGAACGAGGTCCTCGACTGCGGCGGCGCGGCCGACGACGCACATAGCGCCAGCGATAGCGATGCGTAACATGGCTGGAAGCGGGAGGGCCGATGAAATGAGCTCGCAAAACATTCTGTTCCCCCCCTAACCCGCTGGGGAAACAAAAGTGTGTGTGAATGAACTATAGTTCTGAAAAAACTCGGCCGCCTTCGGGCCCTTGGGATCTTTGGTCGGGCTCGCAGGATTAGGTGTTGAGAGGGGCGTGGGCTCAGGTCGTTTACGTTTTGGGGCTCGTTCCACACGAGTGTCAAGTCGTTTGGGGGGCTCTGTGCATGGTTTTTTGGAAAGACTCTCGAAGCGCGCTACGAGGACTCCTC
Organism: Chrysochromulina tobinii; assembly: GCA_001275005.1. Lineage (NCBI taxonomy): Eukaryota > Haptophyta > Prymnesiales > Chrysochromulinaceae > Chrysochromulina > Chrysochromulina tobinii. The sequence goes on along the minus strand of JWZX01001844.1, from coordinate 11,945 downwards.
GAGCGGCACATAAAAGCTCGCGCTCGCCTTCTCAAACGCCGGCTGAAGTGAATCAAAGGCAGCATCGGGCGCGCTGAAAGTGAGCAGCCAGAGCACCTCCACGTTGCGCGCCTGCCCAAGCTCGCGCATGCGCTCGCGCTCCGTGTTCGTCCGGTACTGCGAGATACTCGACATCGTGACCGTGGCCAGCGTGCGCCGCTTGATCAGCGAGCCGTCGACGCACTCGGTGCCGTCGAGCTCGCCTGTGCACTTTTGTGCTGAGTAGGCGTAACGGACGTAGCGGCGGCCACTCGCCTCGGCGTACGCTTTCGGAGTGCTGAAGCGAGTCAGCGAGGTGATGCCCGGGCTGCGGCTCGCCGAGTGAGCCATCGTCGAAGCGACCGTCTCAGCACCCGCTGAGAGCGGCTCTGTCGATGGCGCTGCGAAGAAGAAAGTGGCTAGTGAGAGCTGGTCATCGGCGTTGAGGCTGGCACCGGCCTGTTGTCCGAATGGAAGAAGGAGGAGCTTAGCCTGAGCCCCCGTTGCCGGGTCGTCCGCGAGCAGCACCGTCTCAGTCTTGATGCGCACGATTGATGCGAGCTGCCGCTGCACCTCAAACTCAGGAGGCAAATCGATTGACCACTGCACGCCACCCTTTGAAGCTGCTTGCGCGGCAGATGTGCTGGTTGCTGCGAGCACAGAGATGCCAACGGCGGTCCTGCGGCTCCAAGCGTCTGCGTATCTGGCGTGAAGCGCGGTTACCTGGACAATCACGGCGAAGAGCACCATTGGTCCGCGGCTTTCTTTCAAAACTTGAAACGTACAGAATATGTTCCCCGCCCATTCCACACGAGGTCGTGCGCGTGTCACGCGCTTCTCAACTCCTCAACCATGCGATGTTTCGAAGACGCTGAGATGGGCACTCGTTCCGACGACTCGTCACGAGTCTTCGGAGGTCTTCGGTCCTCTTTGCGGTCGGACCGAGAGCTGCATCGACGGGATGGAGCCAATACAGCCGTCCACGAACAGCCCACCGAAGTTATCGCGCCGCTACGGTCAGCTAGTCAACGAGGACTCAGCACCTGGAAGCCATCGTACGTGTCGCTGCCCTTACGGTTATGTCGTCTGGACGGTTTTGACAGTGGGTCAGATCACCACCTTCTTTGGTACCTCGGCCGGCCTAACGTTTAGCATCGAAGGCATAAAATCGGACCTGCAGCTCTCGCGTTCCGTGATTTCGCTCACCTACGCCGTCGGGACTTTATTGGGTGCGGCGGCGCAGATTCCCATTGGGCGCGCTGTTGACCGCTTCGGGGGGAGGCTTGGTGTCACCATGTGCTCGACAGCCTTCTACGTTTCACTCGCGGCCATGTCGCTGCCGACACACTGGGCGACCCTCACGCTCGCATTCACCGCGATGCGTACGCTCGGCTTCGGCGGCTTGGCGCTCACGTGCAACACGTGCCTTCAGAATTGGTTTGTGCGCCGGCGAGGTCTGGCGACAGGGCTTTCTGAGTCCGTGAACTCTCTGATCGGATACGGGCTCTGCGCGCAACTGTACGCCATGGCCGTGGTGCATTATGGCTGGCGACGCGCATTCGAGCTCGTCGGTGCCGTCCTATTGCTCTACCCGCCAGTTGCCTTCTTGCTACTGCGCTCAAGGCCAGAGGACATCGGCCTGGCTCCGGACGGCGACCCGACCGAGGGGCTCGCCGGAGCCGCAAGCGCGACGCCAGGCGGCACTGGACCGGCCAAGGCAGCAGCAGCAGTGACCGGCTGGCGGCTGCGCGAGGCAATGCGCACCTCCGCTTTGTGGATCCTCATAGTCGCGAACGCGCTGCAGTGGGGCATCGGCGCGGGCTTCTTCTTCCACCTTGAGAGCATCGCCGAGGAGCTTCAACTCGATGTGGGCCTGCTGCCCTCGTGCTTCTACCTGCCGTGGGCAGCCTCGCGCGCTCTCGCACTTGTGCTCGCCGGCTGGCTGCTCGACTGGATGCCTCCGCGCCTCATCATGTGCGTGTGCTTTCTCGTCGGAGGCCTCTCGATGTTACTCATCGGCTGGCCCGGCGTCACGCTCTCTCCGGTCCGCACCGTGGCCACCGCAGCCCTGTGGGGATTTTCGATGGGCATGGGCAAGGCGTGCTTCAGCGTGTGCCCTGCCCAGTTCTTTGGCCGACGGCACCTCGGCAGCATACAGGGCCTCCTCTCGACGTCTAATGTGGCCTCGACCGCCTTCGGTCCTCTCCTCATAGGTGTGGCCCATGACCTGTGCGAGAACTACTCTCCCATCATCCTGACTATTGCCGCGCTCAACCTCTTTGTCGGCGCCCTTGGTGCCCTATTCCTGCGCGTGCCGCGTCGGCAGAGAACCTCTGCCGATGATGCCGACCTGGAGCACGCCACGGAGCATGAGCCTGCGATGCCGATGCCAGCATCGCACGTTGCGAAGGCAACGCTGAGTCCGGAAACTGCCGAACCTGGAGAGACGACGCTGCCGCCCGAGTGCGGCAGCGGCGGCGGCGGCGGCGGCGGCGAGGACGGCGGCGGCGGCGACGACGGCGACGACGAACGGAGGTTGCAGCAGACGACCGCTCCGATGGCTGATGAGGACGGATCTAGCGGCGGCGTCGGAGGCTGTGTGCACGCAACGAGTGGGCGCAAGAAGAGTGCCGGCAAAGATGCCTTTACCTTTGCCAGCAAGGTCGCAAGAAAGTCGCCAAAGTTCAGTGCTCTCGAAGAGGACGACGTACTGTAAATATCCGGACCTGAGTCTGCACTGCACCACACACGTCAGCCCGTGTGCCCGAGCAGCTCGAGCTAAAGATGCAGATGGCCTTGGCGGCTACCTGATCGCTTGATGGCAGCTGTGTGTGGTTTCCGCACGGAGCGGAGTGGGGCACTTTCGTATCGAGTTTGTGCCGCCCGCCCCGCGTCACGCACCGACACGGCGCGCCTGCCCATATCCGCGAGTGAACGTATATATTACTACGGCGACTGAGGTGCGATTACAAGCTGGTCTACGTGGTAGCTGCAGCCACAACAGGTTGAAGCCAAACTCGTCGATGCTTTATTTCGCACTCCGGTCCCAACAGGCACACCGCCGGCACGTCCGACCGACCCGCCGGCCGGTTCGGTCAGGTGCTCCGGTTCCGACCCCGTACACGACGACCGCCACACCCGCCGCAACGCGCAAGGGCGAGGCGTCGCACGGCAGGCCGGCCGGGGCCGAATCCACCGCGCAATACACCGCGTACCGGAAGCGCGCGGCGGGGAAAGTGCTGCCGCGGACACGCGGACGCGACGTGGAGGCACCGAGACTGCGTCACGTACGCCACAGCCACTCCACAATGACACACTCTGCACATCACACGCATCACACTCATCACGCGCCCGCCAGCACTCATTTCGGACGCGCGATGCACACGAAGACACGGCACACACAAAAGGCAGCACGAGAGCCGCCTCTGGCCTATGGGGCAGCCCCTCCCCCCCCGCGGCACAATCGCCCACCCACGAAGCTCACCAACCGCCCAACCTCTCGACTTTGATCGCGCCGTGCCGGGCGCGAAGCTCACCAACCTCTCGAGCAGCACGGCCTCGGCCGCGCACGCTACCCCATACTTGCCCATTATGGACGCATCGCACCACGTCGACGTCGCACCCCTTGCCGGCAGCCACGCGCTCCGCCACGCAGCCACACATTGCACACACACGCCCAGCTCAAGAAAGGAGGGTTGCCACAGACTCGTCTCACTTCGTCACTTCGTCCACTTCGTCAAAGGAGGGCGGCCACAGACTCGTCTCACTTCGTCACTTCGTCCACTTTGTCACTTCAGCTTGTCGCATCACTTGGTCTGCCATGAATCTACTTCACAGGCGCATGCCTATTGCGACCGCCCTCGCCGACTTTGCCATGCCACGTTGTCCATTCACGCGAGGGGTCCATTCACGGAGGGCTCGGTGCGCCTTGCGGCGACCGGCCACCGCCTCAGTAGCCGGCGGAGAGCGACACGAGCAACTGCTTGTCACCGACCATCTGCCCGTTGACCATCTCGACGGCGTGACGCGCCGACAGGCCTGAGTCGAAGACGACGCGCGCCGAGCCGGACGACGCGTCCACATCGCAGAACGTGATGTTGCCGTAGCGTGAGAACATCTGCTGCAGGTCCGAGGTGGTTCCCGGCCACTCGGCGATCAGCACGTTGGTGGCGCCTCCATTCTCGCCGCCAACGATGGACTCGACGCCGTTGGGCGGCATGCCTCCGAGATGCAAAGCATTCATGGCCTCCATGGCCTGCTCGATGCCAGCGGCGGGCGTCGCTGTCTGGGTGGACCCCGCCTGCGGCATCGGTGGCAGCGGCGGCACACCAGGCTGGCCTCGCTGCCCTTGCTGCGAGAGCTCTTGTGGCCGGTCCCACGAGGATGTGCCTGTCGCCGTGTTGTAGTAGTAGCGCAGTCCTTCGGGCGTCAAGTGCTCCGACCATGCGTGCGTCGCCGCCTGCTGGGACGGCGGCAACGGCGGCTGCCCGCCGCCCATGCCGCCGCCCATCGAGACGGGCGGTGGCGGCATGCCGCCGTAGCCCTGGGGTGCACCTGCTCCCACCTGCTGCTGTCCCGGCACGCCGCCACCGCCGCCGGGCTGGCTGCCAAACTGGCTCGCGCCGTAGTAGGCGTAGGCGTTGGGGACGCCAGGCTGGCCCCCCATCGGGGGCATCGGCCATGGCGGGTAGCCACCCGGCATGCCCATGCCGCCGCCGGGCATGCCCCAGCCCATGCCGGGCCATCCCATCGGGGGGCCGCCCGATGGCCATGCGGGAGGCGCCTGCGGCCAGCCAGCCGGGAAGCGACCCCCGCCGTAGGCGCCCGAGCCGCGCTGGCTCTTCGGCGGGTCCGCGTACCTGACGAAGAAGGTCAACGGGCGTCATCAGATGTCATCAGAGGTCATCAGATGTCATCAGAGGTCATCAGAGGTCATCAGAGGTCATCAGAGGCGATAAGCGTACCGCACGACGAGCGGCAGCTCGCCCGTCTTCATGGCGTACTTGCCGTGGAGCGCTTCGATGGCCATCGCGCACGACGTCGGCGTCGAGTAGCGCACGAAGGCGCACCCGCGCTGCCCCTCCTGGCTCGCCTTGCTCGCTAGGATGTAGACGTCGAGGACCTCGCCGTACGTGCTGAAGAGGGCGCGCAGTTCCTTATCACCGCAGCCGGTCGGCACACCACCGACGAAGAGCTTGTTCTCGGCATTGGTCTGGTGGCCCCGATCGGACGAGTTGATGCCCGAGTCTGCGAAGCGCACCTGCAGCGGGTTGCGCAGCGGCGGCAGCGAGCGCTGGTTGTGCAGCGCGTTGATCGCCGACTGCGCGGCGATCAGGCTGTTGAACTTGACGAAGCAACAGCCCTGCGGCAGGGCGGTGGCGCAACCAAAGGGCGAAGGGGGAGGGATGGCACAGGGGCGACGGTGAGGACCCAGTTGAGCCGCCCCCGATCTCAAGGGTTTGATGCGCGGGCGCGCGGCGGCCGCCACTACGCAGCGCGCGGGCGGCGCATCGCCACGAGAGCAGCCACAGTGGCCTGCAATCAATTGCAATCGCGGGTCTGCTTGCCTGGTGCAGGTTCGTCCGGCGATCGCGCAGGATGACGATCTCGATGATCTCACCAAACTCCTGGAAGACTGCGGCACGCGCGCACGCAAGGGCGGCGCGTGAGCTCCACCGCCCTCGCCGCTCGTAGGGCTGCTGCAGGCTATTGCCGATGATGACGAAATGGATCAGCAAGCAAGCGCACCCTCCCGGACACCGGCTTCTTCGAGCGTCTTCGGAATCTGGCCCACGAAGAGCTTGACAACGTCACCGCGCTGCTGCTGCGAACGTCGCGGCACCCGCAGGGCGTCAGGCCATTGACGCACGTAACATGGCAGAAGGGGAGGGCTGCAGGGCGACGGTGCATGGCCGGCCGGCCCTCCCAAGAGGCGCCGCGGCAACCGGCGAGTCGGGCGGAGCGAGGCGGTCGATGCGCACCTGCTGCAGCGCGATCATACCTTCCTAACCAGCGTACCGGGCCTCCTTCTTCCTCCGACAGTGCGACTAGCGCTGGTTCTCCCTGTTGCGGCATCACGTTAACAAGTTTGGCCTCAAACTGCGCCGCTTCCCTTCGCACAAGCGAAAGTCAAGACGTCAGTCGTCGGATGTTTTCGTCATCAATTCCCCGTCGAAGTTTTGAAGACCGAACGGCCAGTTGCCAGTCCGGCAGCCACTCCTCGCTGGCGCGGAGGAGCAATGGCGTGGGCAGCCGGCAAAAATCCCAAAGCGGGTCGCGAAGTAACGGTGTGGGAGCCCGCTAAGCTCGTGCAGGACGCGCAGTCAACCTACAGCTCGCACTACCGCGCATGGCCGGTCACACAGCAGGCCCGTGGCCAGAAGCCCAAGGATGCGCGGCCGCCGTCGGCGGGCGCCTTCGACACGCGGACGACGCAGCAGGACTCGTTCCAAGCCCCTATCAGCCACAGACCGCCAAAGAGCCTCCGGCCTCAGTCGGCGTACACGCCCACCCAGTGGATGCAGCCGATCTCGACGACACACCGAGATGCCTTCCAGCAGTGGCGGCCTAATGTGCGGGAGAACCTCAAGCCCAAGGACCGGCGCGAAATCGAGGAGAGTACGGAACCCATGGGCCGCACCACACAGCAGGACGCGTACCCCGCGCACACATTTGCCGTGAGGACGCAGTCGTGCAAGCCGGCAGAGAAGGCGTACGACCCGCTGCCGTTTGAAGGGACGTCAACGTCGCGCCAGTCGTTCCTGCAGTGGCCGATTGCGCCCAAGTTCCAGCGGAAGCCCGAGGTGGTGTCCACGGCCTTCCATCTGAACGAGCCCTTCCCCAACTCGACCTACCGCGACATGTTCCGCGAGGTCAAGGTGCCGTTGAATAAGCCGTGTGCGCTCGGGCTGCAGGCGGCGGGCGGCATCTTTTACCAGATGATGGCGCGCGGCACGGTGCCGCCGGCTACCAAGAAGGCGGTCATGACCACCACGCTCGACAATCAGACGAGCGTCGACATCGTCGTCGTGCTCTCCGAGAATGAGAAGAATTCGCACGGGAAGGTGCTCGGCGACTTCACTCTAGACGGCATCCAGCCCGCGCCCAAGGGCGTGCCGCAGATACAGGTGACGCTCAACCTCGACACGGCAAACATGCTGCGCGTCACCGCCCACGACGTGCAGGGCAACCGTGCGCGTGCGCTCACCGTCACCGAGAGGGTGCGCCTACTCTGAGCATGCATTTTACAGTGCGGGCAGCGCGGCGTGGGCGACAGGCAGCCGCGGCACGAGCAGGGAGGTGGGCATGACGTGGGCTGGAGCAGCCCTGCGCACCGCAACGGGCCGTCTGATACGGCACGTATCTTGTCTCTCCCATCAAATGCTCATGCTCGCTCGTCGCGCATATACAAATTACTATCCCCATCATGCGCTCTCGCGGTCAGTTGAACTCTCTGAGCCGCCGGTGAGCGGTGTGTGCGGGGAATGCGCGATGCATCGACCGACCAGGATGTTCGGCTCCGCGTCTCACGTCACGAGTTCTCGATCTCTATAGCATACAGAGGGAGCGTCAGCGTGCCTCGTCACGCGTGCGTACCACACATGACGAACAGACCGTCGCCGAACGATTATTTGTTTTTGTTGACAATGTTGCCAAGTGAACGTGCTGCCGCAGAATTTTGCCAAGTCTGGAATCGCGCGGTCTCGCGCACCCATAATCTCAGGATCTCGCACGGGACACGGCAGTCTCACACTCTGCGTGCCCGGCGTGCGGAGCGCCGTGTCGGGCGTGCGGAGCGCCGTCGCCTCGGGCGAGTCGTACTGCATGCCGAGCAGCAGTTCATGCCCGACCACGCTCCTCGCGTTCCTTGAGTAGAGGAGGTTCTTCGCGGGCTGGCCGACGAGCACGTCGCCTCGTATGTCCTCAGGTGCACCGCGGCTTGTGCGCTCCTAGTACGCTAGCTCCTATGCCTCACATATGTGGATGAATGATACAATAAACGTCAAGCACGTCTCATGGGCCTTCGAGTTTCTCGTGGTCACCAAAGTGCTTCTTGAACGATAAGTAGGTGAGATACATGCATTCCACGAAAAGGAGAGAGGCGACCAACATAAGGGTGTAGAGCGACGTGCTGGGCCTGCCGGGTGCTTGTTCGGGGACGAAAGGATCCAAAATTCCCAGCAAGCCAGCGCCCCCTGTCTGAGCAGCAACTGAGACCAGGCAGCTTTGGAGAGTCAGCAGCCTCAGCAGCAGCTGCGACCCTCGGCGGGATACAGCGCGGCTGTCGTCGCGGTGCAGTGCGAATTTGGTGCTCGTGGCCATCTTGGAGAGCTTTCGGGCAGCGTCGACGGAGGTCGGCCAGCACACCCTCGCGCCTCACGAGATGAGAGCGCGGCGGCGGCCGCGAACGGCCGACAGAAGAGCCTGAAGAGTCCCGCCCTGAAAGGCCCAATTACTCTCGTCATCGAATGGGCGTCCGTGTCGCTGCATTGGCGCGTGCTGCTCGCTCGCTATCTGGATTTAACTAACTGATCGAGCCTCGATGACGAGAGCAATTGGACTGCCTCGTCGCGACGCGAAGGCGGCTCGCTCACTGAGCCGCGTGTCGGTCCTGAGCAGTTGCGCAGCCCGCCTGGCGCACGATGCAGCATTTCGCCAAGCCTGAGAATGCGCTCAAGCGTGCGGAGGAGCTCTGCGCCGTTGGCCAGCGCGACGCCGCGCTCGTCGGCATGTACGACGTGCTCTCCTCCAAGCGGCACCGCGTATGGCAGCCGTCGATGGAGCTCGTGATGAAGCGGTACCTCGAGCTGTGCGTCGACATGCGCAAGGCCAAGGCCGCCAAGGACGGTCTCATCCAATACCGCATGGTCTGCCAGCAGATCAACGTCGCTTCAATGGAGTCGGTGCTCCGCCACTTCATGGACCTCGCTGACAAGGCGGCCGAGACGGCCATCGCCAAGGCGGAGGAGATCACCGGCCTGAACGCCGAGAAGCTGCTCGACTTCGACGACCTGGAGGCCGAGGAGACACCCGAGTCGCTCATGATGGCCACTGTCGGCGGCGGCGCTGACAGCAAGAAGCGCACCGATCGGCTGATCGTGACGCCGTCCCTCAAGTTCCTTTGGGAGTCATACCGGACGGTGCTCGACGTGCTGCGCAACAACACGAAGATCGACGAGCTCTACCGCGACACGTGCATGAAGGCCTTCGGCTTCTGCCTCAAGTACAAGCGCGCCGTCGAGTTCCGCCGGCTGTGCGAGATCCTGCGTAATCACATCCAGGCGCAGACCAAATTCGATCCGAAGTGGAAGGATAAAGAACCGTTGTCGGCGGAGGCGATGCAGACGCACCTGGAGACGCGCTTCGCGCAGCTCAAGAGCGCGATCGAGATGGAGCTCTGGCAGGAGGCGTATCGCACCGTCGAGGACGTACACTCGCTGCTCGCGCTCATGAAGGTGCGTCCGAAGGCGAAGCCGATGGCGGCGTACCACGGGCAGCTGGCGCGTGTCTTCTGGGTGGCAGGCAACGTGCTCTTCCACGCAATGTCGATCGTGCGCCTCTTTGCGCTCTCGAAGACCTTCGCCACCCCCCCGCCGCCAGAGGAGCTCTCAATGCTCGCTTCGCGCGCCGTGCTCGCGGCGCTCGCCACGCCGTGCGAGTCGCCCGTCGTCGACGTCAACCTGCTCGAGTACGATCTCGAGCATGAGAAGACGAAGCGGATGGCGACGATGCTCGCCTTTCCGTCCGAGCTCTCGCGCAGCTCACTGCTGGACGAGATCCGTTCCAAAGGACTCCTTGCTCTCGCGAGCCCCGAGGTGCAGCAGCTATACGCGCTCACCGAGGCCGGCTTCACGGCGCTCGATCTGGCGTCCAAAGCGACGCCTCTCCTCACCAAGCTCGCTGAGAATCCGCAGCTCGCCCAGTACGACGCGCAGCTGCGCCGGCTGATCGGCCTGCGCCTGCTGCAGCAGATGGAGCGCGTCTACCTCACCATCACCATCGACAAGGTGACGAGCGCCATCTCAGTGCTCACGTGGCCGCAAATCACCGACCTCATCCTGTGGGCGGCCAAGCGCGACCTGATCACGCTGCGCATCGACGAGAAGCTCGGCCAGATTCGTCAGCGCGCCGAGCAGGCGAACGCGGCCATGTCCGCCGAGGTGCGCGACACGCTCGCCACCTTTGGCGCCGCGCTCGACTGCGTGCGCGAGAAGTTGCAGGCGGCGGCGATTGAGAGCGAGAAGGCGACGCTGCGTGCCAAGCTCTACGGCTCCTTCGCAGCCACCATCGAGGAGGAGCACCAGCGCGTGCTCGCGCGCAAGCTGATCATCGAGCGGCGCAAGGAAGAGGCGGAGCGTGTGAGCACCGAGGAGCAGCTCGAGAAGCGGCGCGCGAAGGCGATGAAGCTGCGCGAGGAGGCGGCCGATGAAAAGGAGCGGCTCGCGCTCGACGCGGCCGCGCGCGCCAAGGAGAAGCTTGAAAAGGAGCGCAAGGCGGAGGAGGAGGAGCAGACGCGCAAGATGGCCGAGCAGATGGCGAAGCAGCGCGCGAGCATGAAGGTCGTCAAGACCAAGAAAGACGAGGACGGCAAGAAGATCGAGACGACGGTCGACGGCCTGGCGAAGAAGACGCGCCAGGAGCTCATCAAGGAGCAACGCGAGCTCATGATCGACGAGCGCGTGAGCTTCGAGGAGCGCCTGCTCGCGATGGCGCACCGTCACGATCACATCGAGCGCGCGCGCCGCGAGGAGGAGCGCGTGCTGCTCCGGCTGGCGTGGGAGAAGCAGCAGAAGGAGGAGGAGGCGGAGCACCTGAAGACCGTCGAGCTGCTGCGGGTGCAGGCGACGGAGGGCCGTGCGCACGACCTCGCCGAGAAGGCGCGGCTGAGTCAGATGACGCCCGCCGTCGAGGCGTTCAAGGCGCGCGTGATGACGCAGCGCAATGTGGCTCACGAGAAGGTGCTCGCCGCATGGCGCGTGGAGCAGGCGGCGCGCAAGGAGGCGGCGCGCCTCGAGAAGGAGCGGCTCGATGCCGAGAGGAAGGCCCAGGAGGAGGAGCTCGACCGACTACGGCGCGAGGCCGAGGAGGAGGAGGTGCGACGGATCCAGGAGGCCGAGGAGGCGGCGCGCAAGAAGAAGGAGGAGGAGCAGGAGCGGCTGCGCGTGCTCGAGCGCCAGAAGCAGCGCGAAAAGGAGCTCGAGGAGAAGCAGAAGCGAGAGGCGCTGGAGCGCCAGGCAGCCGAGGCGGCGGCGCGGGACAAGGAGCGCAAGGAGCGCGGCCAGCGATCGTGGGGCGCCCGACGAGGATGAGGACGAGCTGCCCGCGCCTCCGTCACGCACGGCCGGGCGCGAGGACGAATCCAAGCGCGAGGAGGAGGCGAAGAAGGAGGGCGACGAGCGGCGCCGTGAGGAGGAGGTGCGCCAACGGCCGCGCGAACCCAACGAGGAGAATTGGCAGGAGCACCGAATGGGCGGCGGGCGCGGTGGTGACGACCGCTTCGGCGGCGGCAAGGGCGGCGGCGGCCCCGCGCGGTGGAGATATACCGAGGCGGGGGGCGGTCGAAGCCGCCGCGGTCGCCTCCGCGGTCGACGCCGCCCTCGACGCCGCCCTCGCCGCCGTTTCGTCGCCATGCTTTTTACAATAGTACGTAACGGAATTCGGTGAAACGACATTGATTGTATCAGGATCGATGTCGTGATTGTTCACCGCGGGGGGGGGCTGCCGAGAGGCGGCCCGCGCCTCGCTCGCGCGCCACGCGCGGAGACCGCTTGCTACGAGCGTATCTAAGCGAATCAAAGGCGCTGTGATGGCTAGTCAGTCCGGATTAAGATTGCATCATGATTACACAGTGATTGTTCACCGAGAGGCTATACACTGGGGGCTGCCGAGAGGCGGCCCGCGCCTCGCTCGCACGACGCGCGCGGATA
>JWZX01001842.1:0-23156 GCA_001275005.1 Chrysochromulina tobinii | reverse complement strand
CCACCGGCTCAATTGCGGCGCGCAAAACTTGCGAAGAGCATCACCAGCGCTATCAAACGTTTCCCAATCTCAAGTTGTAGATATTCGGTGGCACGGGCCCGAGATCGTGCGGACCGCGTGAATCAGCCGTGAAGTACAAGTGAGAGATGCAACATACGCCATGTACGCAGCGACCTATTGCGTATTGCGTATTGCGTATCGACCTATTGCGTATTGCGTATTGCGTATTGGGTATTGGGTCCGGCTGGGGGACCCTATTCGCTATTGCGTATTGCGTATTGCGTATTGCGTATTGCGTATTGCGTATTGCGTATTGCGCGATACCGTATACCGTATTGAGTCAGTTTCGTCACATCCGGACTACAATTGACGGAACTGACGGACTGCTACTGGTTCGTGTGAACGACGCCGGGTGAACATAAGGTCGGCGCGACGTGAACCGAGGGGGCTGCCCTGGCCTCTGTGGCATGTCACCCCTCACCTTCACAACCTAAATTGAAAAGGACATGCATGCAATGGTCCAACTCATTAACATTTCGTGTCGCGAAGTGTTAATGACCGCCGTGCTAATGTACACGAAGCCGGCGTCGTCGTCGTCTGAGGCTGCTCCCGCCGATCGCCCCGTGGAAGAGGATGCGCACCTTTCTTCTGATGAGCATCCGGTCGAGGCGCCTGTGACTCCGAAGCTGGAGCCTTCGTTGTTGTCGATCATCCTCGAGAGTTGTTCTATCGAATCGCTCGACGATGAACTAGAGGAAGAAGCAGCGAGCAGCACGACCACCCCGGACGACCATGTCAACGAGCACGGGAGGACGGCCGCTAAGGCGCTCGCCCCGCTCTTCGACCTCGTGTCCAAGACATCGCCGCCACCACTCCAGCCGGTGCCATCGGCTCTCGCCACAGCTGTCACCGACGTACCCAAGAATCCTCCGTGGCTCCTCGGGGTGATCGGACTGGGCGCGGCGAACGCTGTGATGGCGTGCGTGCTCACCAGCCTCTTCGAGGGGCTGGGCACGATCGTGGCCCTGGCGCTCCTGTGTATGTCGGTGCTCGGCTGGGAGGCTCAGGGCGGCACTCGTGACCTTATTCGTGACCGGCAGGCCATCGAGGCTTCCCACACATGCGAGCGCGCGGTGCTCGACGTCGAGCTCGACGCGTACCGGCAGGCCTGCACGGGGCTCGCCGAGTCGGAGCCCGGCGCATCGGTTGCGGATTGGCGCGCCATCGCTACCGCCGAGGTACGCGCGCTGCGCCACTCGACCATGGTGTCCGTGAGCTCGGCGGCGAGCTTCATGCGAGCCGGTGCGAGCCGGTGCGAGTCGGTGCACGAGCTGCCCATTGCAGCTACTCCAAGTCTTGAGCAGCTCGGTGCACAGGCGCACGCGGCGCGGATCCTTGAGCTCAGCCTCCGAGCGGCACGCCGGCTCAAGTCCCGCCGCCTCGCGCTCGGCTTTAGCAGCTGGAGCGCCCACGGCTGGCGACATTCCGAGATGCGTCGGCGGCTACGCGTGTGCGTGGCGTGCACGCAGCGGCTCGTCGGTCGGAGTGGTGTGAGCGTGCGCTGGGCCCTCGGGCAGTGGCGTTTGTGCACGCACCGACGGCTGCAGGCCCTCGGGCAGCAGAAATGCTCGGACATGCTCAAGCACGCCCGCCAAAGCAAGGAGCGCGAGGAGTTGGAAGCCAAAGCTCGTTGGGATGCCGAGGACTCCCGTGATGCCGTCGCGGCTGACTATGCCCACTCGCGCGCTGCGTGCGTCGCGGCGCGGGCGAGGCAAGCAAAGGCCGAGAAGGCCGCCGAGGCCGCAGCCAGTCGGGCTGTGGCGGCGGAGCGCACGGTACAGGTACTGCTGATACAGCTGCAGGCTGCGGAGGCGGCGGCGGCGGCGGAGGCGAGCCTCTTGCGGGAGAAGCACGAGCTAGGCATGAGTGCTGAGCTCGCCCAGGCCTCTGCGAGATCGGTCGAGATGGCACGCGAGCTCGCAAATGAGCGTACGCAGCGCGCAGTCCTCGAGACGATGCTGGAGGCCCAGCGTGAGGAAATGCATGCGGCGCAAGTGGCGGCACTGGAGGCGCGGGCGCAGGCAGCAGAGATGCAGCAGCTGCACGCGCAGTTGCAAGTTGTCCTCCAGAGCCTGCCGCGCGACCTCCAGCGTGCCATCTTCGTCGCGATGAGCCTCTATAGGGTCGCTAGGTCTTCGAGCAGCACGGACGCGAGCGCGGACATGAGCGTGGACGCAAGCGTGGACGTAGATTCCTCTGCCAAGCCGCCGGACATGCATCGAGTCGCCGCCGCTGCTCCGCTGATGGGTACTCTCGAACGTAGTACGTCCATGGGTACGCCACTGACGGGGCCGCGGCAGCCGCAGCTTCAGATCTCCCCGAGCTTTACCCCGAGCTTTACCCCGAGCTCCGAGGAATGGATCGACGTTCAGGACGCGCGTGAGCGCAAGCTCCGAGGGGCTCATGCTCAGCCCCAGCCCGATGCCGAGCCCTCGCTCGTGACCTCTGACGCTCGCTCGTCCGATGTGCTGCCGCCGCCGCCCGAAGGCCTCCTGACCTCCCTACTGCCTGTGGGGAGGGAGATGCTCCACTCTGTGAGCCCCGCGCAGTGGAAGCGCATGCTCGAGAAGAAGATGGCGCTGCAGGACCGTCCATGCCCATCAAGCACAAGACAGGCGACCGTGCAGGACCGTCCGGGGCTATCGAGCGCAAGGCAGGCGATCAGCCGTCAGAGCCTCAAGCAGCCATTGCCACTGCTGCCGGCGGTGTCGCCCCCGTCGCGTCTGGAGCGCCTCGGGAGACCCTCTGGTCGAGCCTCGAGCGTCTCGCCCAACCCACGGACACGGATGGCGACTAGGTCATCGCTAGGCACTAGTCCCCCAAAGCGTGCCGCCACTGCCATGCCGGCCGATAGCGAGCCATCGCCGCCCGCCGCCACGCTAGGTCAGCCGTCGACATCGACGTCGACAACGATGGTCATGCGGCGCGAGCCGCAGCGCTAGCCGCGGCGTCCTGGATGCCGCCCGGGAGCAAGGAACCTATGTGAGCGTCGTCCCGGGGAGGACGGAGCCTCTGAGGGCCCCTAGTTTGGGACTCACCCACCTTTGAGCGTCGAGTGGCTTCGGACGTCTCGGCACGGCCGGTGCAGGCGCGGCCGCCGGTTGTCGCCGAGAGGCTTTGGCGAACCTAGAACGCGGCCACAACCCCCAATCTGTGATCCCGTCCTGTATCCACCGGAGGCTCCAGGGTAAAAGCCATTTTTGCCGATTTCCAGTCTCGTGAATATAAAGAACGTGCAGGCGTGATTTGACATTTGTGTCCTACAGTTTTACACAACTGAGCTCGCGCTGTGTCACGTCAGACCTCGCACGCGCGCGATCGCGGCTCCAGACTGCCGTGCGCTTTCGGTCGCCCTCCGTTCCGCCGGCGGGCCGGGCGCCGGCCCGCACCTGCCCGCGCGGCATCAGATCATCATATGGGCGCGGACGCGCGGTCACCACGGGCGGCATCACCCGACCTTCGACGCGAATCCTTCGATCGTTCTGATTCTTTGCGGTGCGGCGGGAGCGGGGTTCACAATCGACGAACAGGGTTCTAACGCGTAACGGCATCATGAAGGTCTGGAGGTACCGTACCCTCCGAGCCTTTGTAGGTATACTCCTTCCGTCCTTCCTCACACGCACACGGAGCGCAGAAGGCTCAAGTACTGGCCGCGCTGCCGCAGGAGCCTCTGTGCCGTGCGGCGCTCTCCCCGGGCGAGGAGGTTGGCCGCGAGGCTGCGGACGCTCGACAGAGCCTCGGGGTGGGCGGTACCGAGAGCCGCGTCCGCTCGGGCGAGCGCGCGCCGGTGGAGCAGCTCGGCCGCCTCGGGCTGGCCCTGCGCCTCGAGAGCCGCGGCCTGGCGTCGCTCCACCGCCGCCACTCCGCGCGCGTCCCCGAGCAGCTGCAGCAGCTGACGCAGCGCCTCGAGAGTGGCGGCCTCGGCGCTCGCGAGGACGCGTGCGAGGAGCTCTTCCGAGGTCTCGCCTGGACAGCCGCCGCGGGCGAGCTGCTCGAGCATCGCGATCCGCCTCGCTACCGCGCTCTCGCTCTCGCCCTCGCCCTCGCCCTCGCCCTCGCCATCGACAGCGCTCCCGTCGCCGCCGCCGCACCCAAAGAGGGGACGCATGCATTCGTAGAGCGGGTGGCTCGTCTCCTTATGGATGAGGAGCGCCGTATGATGCAGCTGCACCTCGCACACCACCCACTGCCCAGCGCCCACGCACAAGGCCACGCTGTACAAGGCGTCTTGGTACCCATTGAAGCACGGCGATCGGAACCTGTTCTTGAGTCGAACGATCGCATAGTCGCCCACGGCCGCGTGCACGAGGCGCGCCAGCGGCTGAGCGCGCCGCACAAGCGTGTCCGCCACGGCGCACAGCTGCTCCTCCGAGTACATCACGATCGAGCAGCGGACGACGTCGAGGAGCCGTGACCACGCGCCGCCGTACTCTGTGCCCACCTTCTCCTCGCACCGTGCTCGCGGCTTGAGCGGCACGAGGGTGAGGTGCTTGAAGTACAGGCCCTTGCGCTTGAGCAGCCCGATCCTCGTGCACCGGTGCATGCCCCACTCGTCGGCTGCATGCCTGTGCATCGCGACCCCATCGGCCGGCAGGTTAGGGTCGGCCTCCTCGACGATGGTCGAGAAGGTACGGTGGAGGATGGGCAGCGCCTTCTCGCCGAGGGCGAGCAGCTCCTCGTAGGTAGATTGGGGCTGAGCCATGCTGTGATCGAATGAGTCGTACTTGAGCATGAGCCGCTGGGGCATCGCCTCGGCCGCAGCAGTCTGCATCACCTGCCTGGACTGCAGGAAGCCCTCGAGGCTGCCGAAGACCTTGCGAGAGGTGGCGGAGACGGGCAGTGGCCAGACAGCAGCCTCCTCTGCCGCGCGGCGGCGTGTGCGCGCGCGAAATATTAGAGCGGTGCCTCCGACCGCAAGTGCGGCCAAGGCGGCGACCTCTCTGGGCATCGTGGGCGTGAATCCAGGAGCACGTCAAGCACTCGACGCGGACGCGGGCCGAGAGATCGGCCGAGTCCGACGACACGAGTCGGCCAGGAGTTCGGCCAGGGCAGGGGCGTGATGAACCGCAATCATCAGCTAACGCGACCAGGTTTCCATATGAACCTCGAGTGGACCTGTACATGCTGTGTGAAAAGTTGCATCCTAAAACCCGCCGTTGCCGTAAGAAGAGATCGATACCGGGTAGGCCCGAGCGAGCGACCGGCATGAGCTTGGCTCATGCTGAGGCGGAGTTGAACCCGACGTGGACGAATACCACGACGGGCAAGATGGCGCAGCGCGAGTTCCCCTACCAGCGGATGCACCGCGAGCCGGCGCCGCCGATGAAGCAGGCGCCGCCCGAGTCGTACAAGACGGAGCACACAATGCGATTCCTAGAGGGCGTCTTCCCGAAGGAGTCGACCGCCTCGCAGGCGCGCTACACGGTGGGCGAGAAAAACGCGCTCGGAACGCACGCCACGTTTCGCAAGGTGACGCGCGACGAGCTGCGAGTCAACCAAGTCCCCTTGGCCGAGGAGGGCTATTCCCGAGCATGGGACACGACGTTCAGCTCGTCGTTCGCTAAGCCCGACCAGTCGCATGCCCTGCTTGGTGCCGGTGCGCCGCGCGGCGGCAAGGCGCCGCGGCTGCCCTTTTCGGACGTGGAGCGCAACTTCGGCTCGCTCACGTCGGAGGGCACGATGCCTGGGACGGTGGGCGTGCGCGAGGGGACGAGCGAGTCGCGCTCCATGTACCGCAACCCTGGGCCACAGGCTACGGCGTTGACCCGGAACACTCCGAACTTCCTCACGCTCGGCTACGGTAACGACATCGGCTCGCAAGTCGCGTTTCAGAAGACGCCGACCATCTTGGCCAACGATACCCACTATTCGCTCGGTGAGTACCCGCGTCAAACTGTGAGCGAGACGACGGTGGCGACGTCGTGGCCCGTGCCCTCGGGCAATGACCGGCTCAAGGCTGCCGGCGAGCAGGCTCCCCTAGGCGTGGCGGAGGTGGAGCGGGGCTTCCGTCAGGCCTTCAACTCGCGCCATTACAACATCATCAGCAACGGGCCGCGACTGCACGGAGAGCTCAATGCGGAGGCGGCGCTGCACCTGAAGCAGACCAAGGTGCATGATCCCGAAGGCTTCTACCCCTGCGGCCGCAAGCAGCACCCGACCGTCGACCCGCGCGACCGCGGACCCACGGGGTTGCGCCAGTCGTACGACATCATCACCGGCGTCGACCGGCCCAAGGAGCGCTGGTGAGGTGCCGGAATGAGAATAATAGGAGGTGGTGGTAAATTCGCAAAACATGACTTGACGAAATTGGGAGGTCGAGCGGTCGTGCCGCAACTTCCATTTCACGGTACATATGGCGCGCAAGCTGCTGCTGCTCGCGCTGCTCGTCGAGATCGCCGAGCCACATGCGGTGATGATTGAACCTATACCGCGCTCGAACATCGTCATCCCAGCCAATAGCAACTGCAACTGGGTCGCCGGCACTTGCCCGATCGGCAACAAGCTGTCAGGCTTCAACAACGCGATCACAGTCGCAAACCGTGGCTGCGGCGGCTCGGCCAACGGCGACCCGGGTGCGGCCGGCTGGCAGGCCGATGGAGGCCAGATGCCGCGGCCTAGGATCGTCGCCGTTGCTGGCAGCTTCATCACGGTCAAGTGGGCGCTCACGGTGCCGCACCGCTCTGACATCGCAACCTCTAATCCCGACTCGGGTGTGCGCATCGCACTGCACTACTCGTTCACGGACAGCTTCGACTGCAATGTGCTCGCCTTCAATCTGCGCGCGGGCCCCGACATACCCGACGCCGCCGCGCAGCAGACGCCGCCGCTCGAGGTAGCGGTCAACCTCGAGATCCCACCGGACAAGGTGAGCGACCGTGCGGTGCTCCAGTTCCTGTGGGCGGCTGAGAACGACAACGGCTACTACCTGAGCTGCGCAGACCTGGCCATCGTCGACGCGCTCGACGGCCAAAAGAGCGTCGCCGAGTACCAGCAGCTGCCCGCCGAACGGGGCGAGCTGCCTGTCAACCCTCGCTACACTCGGCCCGCATCATACCGATGTCTCTCCAACCGGAGTCCCGAACCTCCTGTCAACGTAGGCGGCATCGTAGCGGCGGTGATCATCATCCTCGTGGTCGTCATCGGCGTGGCCGGTGGCATTTATTATAAGTGCAAAAAGGGCGGCGGCAGCACCACCTACGCCGGTGCTATCCCACCGCCGCCGCCGCCGGGCAGCAGCGGGGTAGCGCTGCAGCAGTGGAGTGGCCCCGCGCTGCCACCAGGATGGCGTACGGTGCCCGATCCCGCCAGTGGCCGGGTGAGACGCCCAGCCCCCATCCACCCCAATCCCTCGGGGCGTTGCGCTGCGTACCCCCCAGCCGCCCATGTAGTCGGCCCGCTCCTTGCCTAATTTGGAACATCGGCTCGCTCGTTGCCCTCGCGCTCGCCCCCCTGTCGCCGCCTCTGCCCTCTGCCACCGCCTCGCCCGCCTCGCTCACTCACTCGCCCCTGGTGCCCGTCTCGCCCCGCGCAGTCGTATTTCGTCAACGACACCACTGGCCAGACGACATGGGAACGGCCTAAGGCGGCCGAGGGTGTCGTACCGCCGCCGCCGCCGCCGCCGCCGCCCGCGCCGCCGCCCGCGCCCCCCCTGCCCCCGGGATGGACTGCGGCGCTGGACTCCGCGTCGGGGCAAACGTACTACGTGCACGTGGCGAGCGGCGCCACGTCATGGGAGCTCCCCTCGTACGCGTGAGAGGTACGCCTGTGAGCCGCACGCACACCGTCGCCGTGCCGGCATAGGCGCTCGCAAAAGTGTGGCGCGCGTGGCAGACTGTCCCTCGTGCCACGTGGCAGAGTCTGTCCCTCGTGCGGGGATCGAGCAGCCGCGCGTTTCATGGGCAGACCGTCGCCGACTTCTGATGCCGCGAGCACTCGAAGTCTCTAGGACGCGCGCCTACCGTGTACATCAATTCACGTCCTTCACGAATCACGATATCCGGCTCGCTGCTCTTGTGACCGGCGAGCCGGCTCTCACGCGTGTGTGCCGGTCCGTCACTGTACCCAGAATATGTCAACGTCGCCGAAATTTTTCAGCCCGAATTGCGCATATGCGCAAGCAGTGATCATTTATAGTCTCTCTCTTACTCTCACATTAAGCGTAACGAACGCGGTATCGTCGATATTGAATATTGCGCTTCCATCGCTCGTTCCCCCGAGGACCTTGCCAACTTCCCAATTCCGTTCCCGGTGCTACCCCGCCCGCCAGGCGCAGCGGATTCCCGCAATCGTGTTGGCTGTTGCATCAACACGGTCAACGCCATGGCCAACCGGAAAGCAACACACTGGATCACAGTAGATGGATCGCCGCCCTGGATGACCCCATATGTGCACCAATGTCCAAAAACAACCTCAACCACCCCTGCGAGGACCCACGCCCCCGTGGGTTTGCGCCCATTCGAGTTTGCAGTCAACAAGTGCGGCACCGTCCGATCTCCACGACTCCCACTGAGAGCGCCTGGCGACCACCCACAGGCCATAGCTTTGGGGGCGATAGGCACAGTACCCTGTGGCGCTGGGTGGCGCACCCCGCCCCTGTGGCGCTGGGCATCCTCGATCACGGCGGCGGCGGCGGCGGCGGCTCATCGTCTGCCGCGCGCATCGATTTCTCGTTGGCTTGCTTGAGCTGCCCCTTGCCGAGGTCGAGCACGTACACCTTCTTCGTCGGCTCGTACTTTTTCACAGTCGCAAGCGTCTCCTCGCCGTTGCTGCGAAGTACGTACACAGAGGCGCCGATGGGGTACTTGGCGCCGCCAGCTTCGGCCGTTGGCAAGGGCGCCTCAATGGGCGGGGCTTCCTTGAGCTTGGTCTGCTCCACCCGCTTCCGCTTGCCAGAGCCAGGTTCGCCAATCTCAACCGTGCAGGTGCCCGTCTCAGGAAAGTAATCGACGACGGTGCCGACGGCCGTGGAACCGTCTGACCTCGGGATGAACACGGAGGCGCCGACGACGAACAGGGGGGCAATGGTCGCCGGCGGTGCCTCATCCTCTGGCTCTGGCTCTGGCTCTGGCACATCCTCCGGAGGTGGTGGAGGCGGCGGCGGCGCCACTGCAAGGCCCTCCATTGCCTTGGTCACATCTTCCTCGTCATCTGTGTGGTCGAGCTTCAAAGCCTCTTTCACGATAGGGCTCCGCCCGTTCAAAGCGTTCGAGGATCTGGCTCGTGCCAGGCGCGCATTGTAGGAACCCGGTGGCACAGGCGACGACATTTTATAAGGTTGGCACGCCACGCCACGACCGCACGTGCTGGACTCACGTGTGTGCCCCGCGGTCGGGGGGGTTCACGAATTCCTGCACAACACGTGTCTCGGAAGGAATATTCGAAGGACGCTCATGGATTCCCCGCTCCGCGATGCGGGGCTCATATGAGACATGTATTCTGTGTGTTTATAGGCTCTTCTCTTCGTCTGTTCGTAAGAGGTTGAATTCTCCTCCGACAACTTCATCGGCTCGGCCGGAGCGCGACGGAGATTCGGAGATCGGGAGCGGAGTTACTAACCTTGAAACGGGTAACGACTACCACGCGGCCCTCTCCCCTCTTCTTGGCGGTGGGGACAGTCGGCTCTCGGGGAAAACGTCACTCACGGTCACGCTCTCCCGTCCCCCAAAGCGCATCTCACCTTATAGATCTCTATCCGGATACTCGTCCCCGCCCGTCTGCCGTCAGGCCGCGCGGCTCGCCGTCATCGCCGCTCGCCGCCAGAGGAGAGTATGCCTTCCTGCGCTGGTCACATCTCTGTTGTTCTCTCTCTCTCTCTTTCTCTCTCTCTCTCTGTATACGGGGCACCAACGCGAAGCATACGATAGGCTCACGCCAAGGCGGGCTCATCCGTCGTCAGGGCGCGCCACAAGGCACCCCTCGTGTGTGCCTACCTCGTCTCTCGCTCAGGCATACATGCGGCGCACAGTCCCGTCGAGCCAGCGAATCTCGTAGCACAGGCGGCTGACGCCGGTCGTGGTCTCTACTGTGAACAGCGTCCGCTCGAAGGCCCGCAGCCGATGAGGAGGTGGCCTGTCCGGTGAGAAGTCCTCCTCACGCGGGTCCTCTGCGATCGTCGGCATCTCGGGCGCGCGCCGTGGCGACTGGGCGGAGCGCGGGCTCAAGCCCACCGGGGGCAGCGTCTCGAGAGGCGCCAGCGACGTCATCCTCAGCCCGAGGCTCGCAATCGGACTCTTCGCCTCAGGAGGCTGCGAGCGCCGTGGTGAGTTGCTGCCAGGAGGCTGCGAGCGCCGTGGTGAGTTGCCGCTCGGCGAGACGTTCGCCATCGGGTCGAGCGGTACGCTGATCCCTAGCGGCAGCGGCGCACTCATCCGCATCGGCGACGCAGCGGAAGGCGCGCCTGCGGCACCGTGGACCGGGCGAGGGGTCGAGCACACGCCCAAGCCCTCTGCTGCCGAGCGGTGTGAAAGCGCGCGCGCCTTTGTCGGCATGCCGTTGGCGTTTTGCACGTCCTTGCACAGGGCCTCGCGCCGCCGTCGTCGCATTTGAGCCTCGTCTGCGCGCTGCGTCTCACGTGCTGCGCGCTCTTTGACCGAGTGTATGTGCGCATCTCGGAGCATCTCACTCCTCGACACCCGTTGGCTCTTTAGCTCCAGATCTAGCTGAGAGCGCTGGAAGGAGAGGCGGTTCTGCAGCTCATCGCTCAATGAGCGGCTAGTCTCGTTGGGGAACTCGACCAACATCGCCTTGCGCTCAGCTGCGCGCGGATGCCGAAGGTGCAGAGAGCGGAGGCAAAAAAGCACAAGGACAAAAAGCTGTTTCGGCACCTTTTTGGACCTTGCAAACTCAGCGTCGGGGATTTATGGTCCAAATCGGCGAGGGGAACCCTGGCTCACACATGGGTCTGACTCACTATGAAATGGTTGATCCTCCGCTCTCTTGTCGCACCTTCTGCGCAACTTGGCAGTTGGCTTCGCACTGCTCTCGTGTGTTTGTGTGTGGAGTGAGGGACAGTGGGGCACGTGCCAGCCCAAATTGCTCTCGCCATCGAGGGGGCGTCCGAGAAGCGCACGACCCGTCGATGACTTGACTTGACTTGACTTGACTTGACTTGACTTGACTTGACTGGTGGCACGGCAATCGCGCGAGCGAGCGCTCCTGGTTATCGATCTTGCCGCCCACCACGCCCATGAGGTTGGCTTTGAGCGCCGCTGCAGCCGCTGCCGTCATCTACTACCTCGTCTATCGTAAGGTCAAGCAGCGCGACGCAGCTGCGGAGCCGGCCGCGGCCGTGGTGGCTGACGTGGAGTCACCTGCCTGTGGTGTGGTCATGTGCATGACTGGCGGTGCGGAGGTCAAGATTGAGCGGGCGAAGAGCAAGGCGGCCTCCTCACCTTGCATCCAGATCGTCGTGCCCACCTCGAGCACATCCTGGCGCATCGAATACTCCGTGCACAAGCCGTCGCGGCTGCTGCGCGCAGACATCACGCTCGTCTTCCGTCCGGACCTTGAGGCGGCGCACAAGGCGGACGCGCGCGGTGCGCCGGCGGGCGTTGCCTTCGACGAATTCATCGCAGCGCATCTGCTCGCGATCCCGACGTGGCAGCCGTCGGAGCACGATCTGAGCGAGATCAGCGCGCCGGTCAACCTTGAGCGTCGTGGGCTGCTGAGGAACTTTGACAGTTGGGCAGCGGTCTTGCGGCCGGCTCTCGCGCCGTACTGGTCCGACTGCAGCTGCCCGATGGAGGGCACTGCGCGTTACGGCACGCCCACCTCCGCCATCTACAATGAGCTAGAGGGCCTCACGACGCTCCTAAGGTACGACTCGATCCCAATCGGTTGCTGTGGCATCGTGCTGCACCCGCAGTGGCACCGGCGGGCGTACCCGGTCACCCTGTTCACGCTCGCGCCGCTCGAGACGCTCCAAAGTGCCTTTGCGCTCGCCGAGTCGAGTGAGGGACAGACGGACGCTCGCCGGGACCACGAGAGCCTGTCGTACACGTCAGCGGGCGGCTGCGTGTAGCTGACGCTCGTAATACATCACTAGTAGCCAATGCCCATTCCTACATCCTTCTGCTTTAGCGCCTTGTTGTCCACCATGTCCACCATTTCGTGTGCTTGATGAGGTTGACCATCTCCTAGAATTGCTGCCCGCACGCGGAGCGTCGTGAATTTAGCATCCAAGTTTACATTTGTTTCCACATCGGTTTCTCCGCCGACACAGCGCGCGCCGCCCGGGGGGGGCATCGGCCATCGGGCATGCGACATGCCGTGCGGCGCACGGCGATCTATTCGATTACATATGTTCTCCGACCCGAACCGGCCCAAATCCCGCTATGGATACCCGCAGTCACTAGAGCTCACTAGTCAGTAGTAACCTACGAACACAGTACGGCTTACAAAGTTACAAATATTGAGTAGCAGTAGGAAGGGAAGGAAGCCCACGGCGGACGACGAGATAACGACGAGAGGTGAGAGTTCTCAGTAATCTCAGATCAAGTCTCAGTCTCTCTTCAGACTGCAGTCTTAGACTCTCTACAGATCGGGTCTCAGATCCGTCAGTACTTGTGTGTTGATCTAATGTTGCTCGGGGGCAGCGCAATTGGGGCAGCGGAGCTGAGTCCGCATTGAGAGTTTGAGACCTCGGAGGTTTACAATGTAGGAGGTGTGGTGTGCGGGACCGCGAAATAACTGACTGAATAACCCCCGGCGCTGAACCGCTGATACGGTGAATCGGTGATACGGCATAGAACCAGCAGCACCCCGGGACCCCGCCCGCAAGCCGCAACGCATACGGACGCCGTTCCAAATTTAGAAGGGCGTGGCTTCCACACGCGCGGTTCAACGCCCGAAAATACAAAAGCTCCTGACGAGCCTCTCGAACACAGCAATGTCGCTGCTCTCGCAGGACTCGCGCTTCAAGCCGGACAGGCAGGACACGCGCGAAGATTACTCTGGCGCGCGCCCGGGCGCCTTCAGCAAGAGCCTCTCCCGCTCGGGAAGCAGCGCTGTCGGCGGCATGGGCGGCACCTCTGCGCGCACGACCGTCTTCGACAGTGCGGCATCCAAGGAGCCGACACCATCCATCGGCGCGTACGACACGCGTGAGAAGACAGGCGCGTTCGCCAACGTGGCGCCCAAGGGTTCGGGCTCCGTCTCCGCCGCCTTTGCGAGCAAGAGCGGTCGCTTCGACAGGACAACGGCCCCGGCCTCGACGGCGACGACGGCATACGATGTGAACTACAATACGATTGGCGCGGCGGCGAACCGCTCGAAGGCGGCGGCGAGCCGGAAGGGCGGCTTTGGCAGCAGCGTAAGCCGCGACACGATGACCTGGAATCCCGGCAAGGACGCGGGCAAGGACGCGGGCGAGGGGGCGGAGAGCGGCGCGAACGACTACACACCTGTACCCTCGAGCTTCGGCGTGTCGAAGAGCTTTCACAAGGGGCCAAGCGCGGCGTTTGGCGGCGCCAAGGACCGCTTTGCACCCGCCAAGGCCGCCACGCCCGGCCCGGGCGAGTACGAGGACGTCGACCGCAAGCCGCTCGCGCCGTTCAACAAATCCGGGGCGAACGGAGTGCTACGATCGACGATGGGGTTGGGCGAGCGCTTCAAGGCGACAAAGGAGGACGCGCGCGTCGACTACTCGGCCGCCCGGCCGGGCGCCTTCGCGTCCAAGTCAGTTTCGTCCTCAAAGGCGGCCAACACCGGCTTCGGCGGCACCTCGTCGCGATCCTCCGTGTTTGCCGACGCCGCCGCCGCAGCGGCAAAGAACCCATCTTCGCAGCTGGGGCCGTATGACAACGCGCTTACGGGTGCGTTCGCGTCGGTGACCCAAAAGAGCGGCCCCTCGGCGGGATTTGCCTCCAAGTCGGCACGGCTGCCCACGGAGAAGGTGGAAGGCCCCGCGCCCGGCGCGTACAACGCGCATGCGCTCGGCTCGATTGCGTCTGCCGCTTCGAAATCGTTCAGTAAGTCCGTCCTCGCAGGCAGCGGCGGCTTTGGCACGGGTGTGCGCGGCCGTGGCGAGGGCACCTTCGGCCGCCCCAAGCAGGATGAGGATGCGCCCGGCCCGGGAGCGTACGATGCGAGCGCGCCAACGGACGCGACCAAATCCGCAAAGCCGTCGGCCGCGTTTGCGTCCAAATCAGCTCGACTAGCGACGCTTCGGCCGTCGTCAGCGCCGCAGGCGACGGACTACGACCCGCACGCGAACGACGGCCTCGCCGCAACGGCCACACGAACCTTCAACAAGAAGGCGGAGGCGATGGGCGGCACAGCTGACCGGTTCGCACCCACGCGCGAGGCCATCCAGGCCGACTACTCGGACGCTCGCGAGGGCGCCTTCAGCAAGTCGAAATCCGCTTCGAGCGCGCCGAACACGGGCTTCGGCGGCACCTCGAAACGAGAGACCTTTCTGCCGGCTGCGTCCGAGGCACCCGACTCGTACTACGTGGGGCCGGGTGCCTTTGCCAAGGCCAATGAGTCCGCGACGGCCCCTTCGGCTGCCTTCTCGTCGCGTTCGGAGCGCCTCCACACGCCCAAGGGGAGCGACGCGCCCGCGCCCGGCGCGTACAACGCGCACGCGCTCGGATCGATGGCCTCGGCCGCCGCAAAGTCGTTCAACAAGTCCGCGGCAGCGGGCAGCGGCGGCTTCGGCACGGCCGTGCGCCGGCCCGAGGCGTTCCTCCGGACGCCGGCCGAGACGCCGGGCCCGGGCACGTATGAGGCGCCGGATGCGAAGCCATCGGACGCGAAGCCGTCGGCCGCCTTTGCGTCCAAGTCGGTGAAGCTCGCGGAGCTTCGTCAGACGTCGGCGCCGCAGTCGACGGACTACGACCCGCACGCCAACGACGGCATGGGGCAGGTCAAGTCGTTCAACGCGCGCGTGGGCAAGAGCGGCAGCGGATTCGGTCAGAAGGCAGCACGCCATCTGCATCAGACCAAAGCGACACCCGCGCCGGGGGAGTATGACGCGATCGACCCGACAAAGCAGACAGTGGATCAGAGCTCTGCCAAGGGGCGCGTCACCGGCGCGTTTGCGAGCACGACGCTCCGCGACACGGGCGCGTGGGGCGTGCCCTGAGACCAGAATCTTAACTGAGCGCCGTACTGAGCGCGGGCCGACCGCATCGGACGCGTGTCCTGAGAGAGAAGAGAGAACAGGTGCTGCGACGCGCGCACTGCTCGCTCATCTGATGGGGAGCTCCTCCCGGCAGCACGCCACGGGAGCTCCGAGTGGAGATAGAAGCACACTGGCGCATGGACCGCCAGCCAGCCGTCGGTCAGGTGAGATGCGAGAGAGGACGCTGTATGTGTGTGGGAGTGGAACGGCTGCGTCGTGCGTCCGGCAGAGATTTTGGAGGAGCGAGTCAGGAGGTCTGTAGAGTTCTCTACATTACCGGTACGACTTATCATTCACACGGCCCCTCATTTATTAATGGCCGGGTGCCCGATCACGGACGACCCGCGCTCCTCGTGCTGCCGGCGACACCCTCGCGCTTGCAGAGTGTCGGCGCATGCGGCACCTTCGCATGCCGCACAGCGGCCGTCGAGCAGCCTGGACTTTTCTGCTCACGCAGTCCGCGAGTTCCAGCCCGCGAGGCGTGCGCAGCCAAGTGTGTGCGTGGTGACGGTCATGACGGCCAACCTGCTCGGCGGCTGGGGCGGCCACGCCGTGGAGCAAACGCTGAATTGGGCGTTGGCGCACGGGTACACGTATGCGCTCTTCACGGAGCGATTAGTGCCGGAGACGATCCCGGCCGTGTGGTCCAACCCGCTCGCGGTGCATGTGATGCTCGAGCGCGGCGAGGACGCGTGCGCCGTCGTCTTCTACCTGGACGGCGACGCGGTTGTGAACAATGTGAGCTCGTCACTCGAGGGTACCATCGAGCGGCTGCTCCCGCTCGACGGCCCGTCGTTCGTCTTCCCTTGCCACTCGCCCTTTGCCGAGGCGGACGGCGCGACGTGCCACGTGGGCGGTCAGTGCCGATGCGGGCGCGCGGCCGCAGGCTGCTCGGCGCGTGCGCTGGAGCGCATGGCGCATCGCAAGGTGACGGGCGCCAAGCATGTACCCTGGTGCCTCATCAACAGCGGCGCCTACCTCGTGCGCAACACGGCGCGTGCGCGGGCACGTGTGAAATGGTGGGCGGAGCGCGACGGGTGTGAGGTGGGGGCACCCTTGGTCGGTGATTGCCTCCCTCATTGCATGCTGATTACCTCCCTCATTGCATGCAGGTGGGCACCCTTGGTCGCGGCGCGCCCGAGCAAGCGTGTGCGCAGCGCATGAAGGCACTCTGGCCGGCGGAAGTGGACGTGGTCTCTGCCCGCCTCTTCAACACGCCCGCGTGGTTCGATGCTGAGCGTGTCGGACGATCGACTGACCCGATCGCAGAGTACGAGGCCATGCGCCTCACCGCTTCCTCGCCCGAGGAGCTGCGCTGCTTTGGGGACCCGCGCCAATTGGTGTGCCATCTGTGGAATGCGCTGCGCCGCCGGCCGCCGCAGGTGCTCGCGATGCGTCAAGTCGCCTTCACGGCCGCGCTTGCCGCTCACAGGCCGCAGCTGCGACAACTGCTCAGCGACAGAGGGGAGCGTTACGTCGCGGTGTCGACCGCTAGCAGCGTCGCCGGCAGCGTCGCCGGCAGCGTCGCCGGCAGCATCGCTGGCGGCAGCGCCGGCGATGCGGTGGGGTGGGCTCTCAATGCCTCGGCTCCACTGATGGATGATGTCATCAAGGGTCATCAGGGGTCATCAGGGGTCATCAATGCCTCGGCTCCACTGATGGGGGCTCCACTGAGGGGTTCACGTCGCGGCGGCGATGGCGACGCCGGTAGCGGCAGTGGCAGCCGGAGCATTCGGAGCAGCAGCAGTTCCAGCCGTGTCGAGAGCGGTGGGATCGGCGGTTACAGCGGTTACAGCGGTTACAGCCGTGTCGAGAGCGGTGGGATCGGCGGCAGCCTCGTCTCAGTGAAGCCTCGTCTGCCGCTGGTGCTCGGTGTGCATGAGAGCCTACCCGCGAGGGCGGGGTTGCTCGAGTTCCTGTCCGCGCTCCGGTCGGTCCTCCCCCCGAGCGCGGCCGACGTGGTCATCGTCTCCGAGCGCAGCCGCGTCGGCGAGGGCGTGGAAGCGGCCTGCGCCCAACACGGCGCGACCCTCTACCGGTACGCGCTCCGCGAGTACACTTGGGTTCGTAACGGCTCCGGCGTGCCGCGCCGTTCCAAGCGCTGGAACGACCGGCTTCGCAAGGCGATCAAGTTTGCAGTCGCGCGGGACGTATTGCGGGAGCGGCTAAGCGGCGGCGGCGGCGGCGGCGGCGGTGGTGGTGTGGGTCTCGCGTTGCTGGCCGACGTGAGTGATGTGAGCTTCCAAGCCTCCTCCATCGTGGGCACCCCCCCTTGATTGCCATTGATTGACATTGATTGCGACTGATTGCCTCCCTCATCAGGTGAGCTTCCAAGCCTCCCCATTCGAGCCGCCGCCGCCCGCCGAGCAGCTCTACGTGGGTGCCGAGGCGAACAGGTATGGCGAGCTGGCCAACCCATCGAGTGTGGGCGGCGACGAGATGCTTCGCTCGGACGGGCGCGATCCGCGCACCTTTACCGGTCGGACGGTCCTCAACTCGGGCGTCATCCTCGGGCAGTTGCCGACGCTGCTGGCCTATCTCGACTGGCTGCTCGCCTCGGCAGGCCCGTGGTGCGATCAGGGACGACTCAACGCCTTTGCGCTGGCCTTTCCCGAGCGGGTCGCTGCGCCGCCGCTCGGCGCGTCGCGGTTCCTCACGTTTGATCGCTTCGACCTCGGCCGCCTCTGGGTCGACAGGCGCGGGTTGGTGTATAACTGCCACGGGCAGCTCTATGCGGTCCTTCATCGGCTCGATGCATGCTTGGGGCACTCGTGCGCCGCCGTGGGCGCCGTGCGCCGTCGGCGGGAGCAGCAGTCGCAGCCGTGGAGCGTGGAGAGCGCCGGCTTCGTCAACGACGTGCCTGGCTGCCCTCGTGTGAGACGCCACCCTTCGGGACGGCAGTCCGGGCACGCGTGACCTCAGGCACTGACCACCTAAAGACCAACAGGCAACAGTTTCGGAGGTGAACGACTGATACGACTCCATCACGCATCAGTCGCGCTCGCGCGACGCGAGTACCTTGGCTTCTTCTTCTACTACTCTGTGTTTGTTCTTGAGTCGCGCCCCCGGCGCACGGAGACCTTGGTGATGTCGTTGCTTGGTCACTCAAACTCGCAAACGAGATCGTGTGCTCGCACGAACACCATCAATACGCTCTTACGGAGGGAACACGTGCTCACTTTCAAACTCAGCTCCGTCGATCACGAAAAGTTGGTTTCGTCACCATGTTTCCGCCCCTCCGAAGGGGATCGGCCTTTTGTGCCTCCGCTGGCGACAATTACGACTGAGAGCACACGTGAGCGCTGAGCCTGCACGCCGTGCAGGTACCTGTGTCTCGCTGCCTACACTCGCTCCCTGCCTGTAGCCTCGCGCGAGCGCAACGTGCGATGGCTGCGCTTGCACCAGCAGGCACTGCGAGTTCAGGAATCTCTCGCTCTCAGGCGCAGGGGAGCATGCATGCCTCGCCAGAGCACGCCAGCGCCGTGCGCCAACCACGACAGCCGCCGCAAATGTCTGTGAAGGCCAATGCACGCACGCGTGCTGCCGATTCCGCACGGCTCCGTCATCTCAACGAGGTGGGTGCCATGCTCGCGCGAGCAAAGAAGGCTGCCGCTTCCCGCTCCGCAAGCATAGAGAGTGGAGGCAGCAGTGGCATGCCCGCCGCGCCCGTGCCGCCGCCGGTTGTGCTCGAGGCGAGCGCGACCACCGAGGACGAGGCTGAGGCTGCGCAGCCAGCGCCTGAGGCAGAGCCGCCAAATTTGGGAATACCGGCGCCCACGGACTTTTGGCAGCAGCCGCCACGTCCCCATGTGCCTTGGCTCATTGGCCAGCTAGGTGGCGCCACGCCTTCTGCGATGGGCCACGTTGGCGGCCTCGGCAGCCTCGGACGCGCCGGCGGCGTCGGCCCCGGCCCCGGCGCGTGCGCTGGCGCGAGCTGCGGCGGCCCCAGCATGGCTCCGCTGTTGCTGTTGACGAGCCAGGCCGTGGCTCGCGAGGTTGCCCGCGCACGGCGCCGCGCGCAGCGCAGCAGCGACATGCACAACCGGCACACGCTCAACCGTCTGCGCACCCCCTCCGGCATGGCGAGCTTCGCACGTTCGCTGCGGATGCGAACCTACGCGGATGCGGTGCGCCGGCATAACGGCGTGGTCGGTGAGGACGGCGGCGGCGGCGGCGGGAGTGGCAGCTTGCCGGCGCGCGAGATCGCGACCGAGATCGCGACCCAGACGGACGCGCGCGACGAGCGCATGATGGCGATGCTCGAGCAAGATGAGCAGTCCCTCGAGCACCTTGCCGAGGCTGATCTCGCGTACCTCGAGATGGTACGGACCAAGGCAGGCATGGGACCGAATCCGAATCCCGGAGCCTTCGCGGCGTCGGAGGCGGAGCAGGCATTGGCAGACTCGTGGCAGCAGCTGATCAAGCTGCGTCTCAAGTCGCAGAAGCTCCAGTTGCGCCAGCGCGCGCAGCCCATGAGTGACGTGGACATGGAGCGCGTCGAGAGCGAGCTCATGTGCGAGATGGCTCGCATCGCCTCGCGGCTGCAGCAGCAGCTCCATGAGCTCACCTCGGCAGCGGCGGCCGCGTCGCCCTCAGCGGCCGCCGTCGTCGCCGAAGCGACGTTGAGCGAGGCCGACGCCGGCGCCGATGCCGGCGCCGCTGCCCCCGACGCCGCCGCCGCCGCCGCCACCGCCGGTACGCCTTCCTGCAGGCCGAGGAGCACCGAGTCGTCTTCAATGGCGCGAGCGAAGACGCGACCAAGAGCTCGTCGTGGGGGCTCGCGCAATCGTGGAGCATCGAACATCTCAACCAGGAGAAGTTGCTGAGGAACCTCGCCACGCTCGAAGGCATCGCCTCGATCATGCTGCGGCACCCGGAGGCGTCGCTCGAGGTGCATGGGCAGACGACTTACCCCGAAGAGGGACGTGCCGACGAGGACCTCGCCGCGCTCTTCAAGCTGCGCGCGACCGAGGACTGCAATGCTGTCATGGACCTACTCGCGAAGAAGCGCGCGACTGCGTGTCTGGAGCAGCTCGTCTATCTTGGCGTGCCGCGGCGCAACTTGTACTTGACGTTCTGTGGCGGGCAGGGCCACTCCCGAGGTCGACTTCCGTCCGCAGCAGGGACGCAAGGTGTGTCGGCACGTGACCGATGATGTGCTCACCATCTTCCGTACGTACGACAAGGACTCAAGTGGCTCCATCGACCTTGACGAACTGAGCACCGCACTGAGTGACCTCAAGCTGAGCGCCTCGTCGCGCGAGATCGTGGAGATCATGCAGTACGGCGTCGTACCAATCTGGCACCCTCGAGCTCACCGAGTTCGGTCAGCTTGTGCACGACCTGCGCCGCTTTCAGGCCACGCAGGCCGTCTCCAAGCACCAAGCCGAGTTGCATCGATCCTATGGCATGCTCGAGATGGCGCTGCCCGCCTCCGAGCGCTTCGAGTTGCGAGTGGCTGCGCCGGGCGCCACCCCAGGCAAGGTAGCGAGCGTCGAGCAGTTTGACCCGGCAGGCCAGCCTTGCATCTTCGAGACCAAGGCCGCGCCGAGCGCCTCGAAGGAAGACCCCAACCACATGGCCATGGTGTCCATGCTGCTCGCGCCGCTCTCCCAGGCCCTCACGCTGCGTGTTGAGGTGGCACTGCTCGTGAACAATGGCGGTAAGCACTGGGCAGCCGGCCTCGCGACGCTCGACATCATCCGGTACGAGGTGCGCCACACGCGCCTCGACCTCCCGGCGCTCAATGCGAGCTGCACGTGGCTTGCATTGAGGATGGCGACGCGAGGCTGCTTCAACTGCTCGAGGACGTGTTGGTCCACGACGCAGCCGTGTGCGAGCGCCGCATGACACAGGGAGTGCGAGATCGTCGATCGGCTACTGTGGGGAAGTGACAAGATGCTCCTCGATTCGCCGCCCGAGCCGCTCGAGCTATGGGAAATGTTTGACCAGGTCGCGCCGTCCACATGGGCCGAGCACCAGCTTTCGATCTCGAAGGTGGAGAACCCTCTGATGACCTCTGATGACCTCGGATGACCTCTCTAATGATCTATTGATTGCCTTCATCATCAGGTTCGATCTCGCGGCACGCGTGCTCAAGCTCGCCTTCCAGCTGAGCGCCATGTGCAGCCAGTGCTCGCGCTCAGACGACCCGACAGAGGCGCATGCGGCGGTGGAGCTTGCGGACTTACATGCATGCAACTTCCTCTTTGCGATGTTGCACCGCTCGCTGTCAACCTTTCGCTACGTCGACCTATCCACTGAGAAGAAGCATGTCAAATGGCACACAGTGCGCCGATGCGCTGACGCTCTGCGCACAGTGCTCGCGCGCCGGCCGCGTCCCCCGCCGATGGTAGCAGCGTCCTTCAAGCGCACGCTGATGTTCGCAGAGGGCGCTCCTATGCTGCTGCGACCCAGTGCAAGCACTGATGGCCACGAGGACGGCTTCGCGATGCTTCGCGCGCTTACCAAGGTGCTTCGCGCGCTTACCGACCCACGTTTGGTGTGCAAAGCCCTTGATTGGATGCTGATTGCCTACCTCTTCAACGCTCACGGAGATGGCGGCAAGATGTTTCAGCGTGTGTTTCAGCTGCTCGAGGGCAAGGTGCATTTCAAAGTGTGGCCCTTAACACCCAATCCCTTTCCGTTGTTCGATTCTCGTTGATTTTGGCCACAGGTGACGGAGGGGGGAACTGAGCAAACAGGTTCCAAAACTCCTACCCCCTTCCACCGGCGCGTCGTTGGGTTACTCACGCTCGGAGAGAGCAGTACCCATCGACGTGTGGAGTGGAACCTGGCAGCTCACTCCGTCCGGACGGTGTCCTCACTCCGCCGATGCCTCTACTGCCTGACGTGCTCCACCCCTGACTCCTCTTCCCTACAGGCGCTCCTCTCGTGCCCAGCCTCTGTCTCCTCGGGTGCATTCAAGTGCTCACCACTGTGCCATTTTGGCCCAAGACGACCCTAAGGTCACTGCGAACGGAGGGAGCAGCTTCATGATTCACCCCCACGTGGCCTTCTCCTCCAGCCCTTCTTGTTCTCTCGCCGGGCGTTTACACTCACTTCCCTTTCTCACTCTGCCTCTCTTTTTGCAGGCCCGATGGTGCTGACTGCCGAAGCCACGCCGACAACAGCGTCTGTCGCTGTGCTGGCTGTGCTGGCTGCGGCAACAGCGCCGCCGGTAGCAGTGGTGGCAGCGACGGCGCGAGAGGCGGCGCTGCGGGCGCAGGTGCAGGCGCAGGTGCGGGCGCAGGTGCGGGCGCAGGTGCGGGCGCAGGTGCAGGCGCAGATGCACCAGGTGAGGTCGCCTTGGGTTTCTTTTGGATGCTGTGGCTGCCGTTATCCTCCTCCATGCACAGAGCGTCCTGAGCGTCAGCGCTGCTTCCCTGCAGCCGTTTGATACCCGCCTTTGCCGCCGAGTGAACAGGCACAGGCTGTTGAGCTGCCTCCTCCGAGGCCACATTTCGCCTAATGCGAATGATGGTGACAGGGCCAGGCCACCCGGCTACACCACCTCGTTGTCCCTTCGAGAAGTCGACGGTCTCGTTGATGATCTGGCGAGAAGGAGTTTGCCCGCCAAAGCATTCTTCCGGTGCCAGTCGTTACCCTTCACAAGACTAGCAACTCGCGCCGCCGACACGGCGCGCTTTAGCATACTGACACTGAATAGCTCGCTCTACACACGGTAGGCTCTATGGGATGAGAGATCAGGCGAGGCTACATACAAGATAGCTCTCGCTCGCCTGCCTCCATCGAGAAACCAACAAAGGCGTCTCGCTTCCCATAGAGTAGACAGAGACGCATAGGCGCATCCTCCCTTGTGGGCACATGATAGCTGGCCCGGCGCTCCTCAGCGCGGCTCAGCATTAGAACAGCACGTGGCTGGGTTCTCGGCCGGGCTCAGCAAGCAGCAGGCCCGGCCCTCAGCATGGTTGAGCATAGCAGCTGTCCCGGCCCTCAGCGCGGCTCAGCATGA
>JWZX01001841.1:0-10038 GCA_001275005.1 Chrysochromulina tobinii | reverse complement strand
GATACATGCACGATACATGCACGATACATGGGATACGTATCCTGATAACAAACCCCCCCAAACTCGATAACAAACCCCACGTCACCCGGTGCTTCCGCGCCAGCGGTACAAGCGATTTTATGGCGAGTCCTCACTCAACTAGTGCGCGGGTGAGGTGCGGACGACAGCGCGAAGGCATCGAAGATGGGCATTATGGTATGGTGGCCAGTGAGTTCACGTGGCGGCTTCGTGGCGGCCGTGTGGACACAACAACAACAACACGACAGAGCGAACGAGAGCGCGAGAGCGGTCTCGATTTACAAGGATACAAGCTTTCTCGAAGCAAAAAGAGTCTATTGAAAAGAGTGCGCGGGGACGCACTTAGCGTTCATTACGATGCGCCGATATGGTAATATGGGCGGTATTGCTATGGAGCCCTCATTCACACCTACTGAACGCTCGCTGTGGCGCAGGGGCGATTTTTTGCCTATTTTGCTTCGCACCATGGCGGCAGCGATTGACGCGATGGACACGGACGCGTCCATTTCGTTCGAGCAGGGGCGAGGCTCGCTGAACGCCTTCTTTTCCGTCGTGCACACAAAAATCATCGCTTGGGGCATTGCGTCCATGGTCGCAAGTGCGCTCTTGCTTCTCGCGTACAGCTACAGCCCACGTGTCCGCCGAACACCTGGCTGGCACTTCCTGTACAGCTCAATCTGCGAGTTCTATGTTTCCTTCGGCATCGTCAGCCTCTCGCTGGCCGGCGACAGCGGCTATGAGCCGGACTTCGACCTTGAGCATGCCATGTGCCACGAGTACAATACGCTTCTGCTCTCAATACTTGGTTTCGACATGGCTGCCAATGGTTGGCGGCTCTTCATGTTTGTCGACCTTATCGTCGTGTACCATAACCCCTTCTGGCCGCACCAGCACGGCCGGCCGATATATCACGTGTTTGTCGGTGGACTCGCGCTGAGTTGGGTAATCGTCATCCATAAAACTGACCTGCTCTGTCTCGCAGCGAGCAACGGGAGCGTCAACGTGCTGACACTGACGTGGGGACTCGTGTACGCGCCGTTCATTCTATTCGTTCTGCTTGGCGGAAGCCTCTATATCATGGTCAAAGCGCTGCTATCTCGCCACAAGACGAACACGCACCTGGCCCGCCTGACTCGGCAGCGGGTCATGCGCCACTGCCTGTTCTACCTTGTGCTTTACGGCGTGATGCTGGGCGTGCTTTCGGCTGGCTACGCCAACTATCAATACTTCGCCAGCCCCCTCGCGACACGCACAACGTTTGCGGATCTGACGGCCGCGCTCACCTCCGGCCGTCCCGTCTTCGGCTTTCTTGGCTGGTTGCTCATCAACATCATCGGCGAGCACCGCTTGTGCTGCGCAGCTCGTGATTCGTTAGGCGCGGGCCACATACGCAGCCTGCCGGCAGGGCTACGTGAGCCACTCATCGACCGCTTGCCGGGCAGGCCGGTGTCGTCGAGCTCCAGACTCCCGATGACTGCCGAAGACGCGGAGCGTGCGTCCTATGGAGGCGTGGTGGATGACCACGATGAAAGCCTGCTGGCCAACAGCCAAGGCGTTCGTGAGGCGGGCTTTAAGGAGGAGTTGCGGTACGAGCTCGTGAGCGATGTTGCCATGAGCATCAGCGAGCTCGCCGAGCGTGAGGCGCGCGAGCAGCAAGAAGAATTGCTTCTTCCCGTCGACGGACCGGGCGACTCGCAGCCTTGCACTCCCTCACCCAAATCCGACGAAGCGACCATTCGGCACGAGAATTGGATCACCGCACAAGGGCGCCCTCAGGAACCCAACGAACGGCTGCCTCATGTCGACCACTACGCCGTCGCACACTTCCGGGCCATGCGTAAGGCTTTTGGTATCAGCGCAGACAATTTTGCAGCCGCATTCCGAAGAAGCCAGCCAGAGTCAAGCGACGCGGTGCGCCACATGCGCGAGTCTGTATCGGAGGGAGCATCGGGCTCGTTCTTCTATTGGGTCAAGAATCCAGATGGCAGTGACACCGGCTACATCGTCAAGCAGATCACCAAGAAAGAGAAGGACACGCTCATGGGCATTTTGCCCTCTTACAAGGCGCACGTGCAGGCGAGTGGGGGCAGCAGCTTCCTACAATATCTGAGTTGTCACTCGATGCGACTGCGCTGGGAATTGGCGGGCAAGGTCTATTTCGTCGTCATGCGCAATTTCTTCCCGCTGCGACCTCAAATGAGCTTTGACCTCAAGGGCGCTACTGCAAACCGGCGTGCCCTCAAGACCTGGGAGCTGCATCAAACGAGCACCGTCGCGGGCATGTATAGCACACTACGCGACTGGGAATGGATGGACATTGGGATGACGACGGATCTGGACGAGCGCGATAAGGCGCGAATTTGGTCGATGGTTACGGCCGATTGCGACTTCCTCGTGCGGCAGAATTTGCTGGACTACTCTCTGCTTCTTGGCATCTACCGCCCTCCATCGACAGCCTCGCCTGCTGAGAAGCAAGAACTCCTTAGGGGCCTGGCGCTCAAGTGCCGCGGCACCGGCTTCGTATCGCTCGACCTGCAGAAGGTGTACTTCTTCGGCATCATCGACGTGCTCGAAAAATTCACCATCCGATGGCGTCTGCAGCGTGCGATCTTGCGTCTACTTTATGCCATTTCGATGCGCTGGAGTGCGTCCGACGGCATATCTGCCATGCCGCCTGCGCTGTATGCTGACCGCTTCCGCACTTTCACGGCGCACGAGGTGCTACAGATGGAAGAAGAACCTGAGCCAATGGTACTGGACGAGTCGTGGCGGGGAGGGCGATGGTGCGCTGACCTGTACGCACTCAGTCGGCGCCTGTGTGGGCTGCCGGTGCAGGAACGAGCCGCTCGCCGTGGTGGGAAGGAGCGATGGGGGAAGCTGTGGGAGCGCCGGCGTCGGGGTCTCGTTAAGCAGCGGATTGTCTCGCAGCACGAGGATCTCGTCAACCGAATCAGCGAGCTCGAGGAAAAGGTCAGACAACTGGACATGGACCTGGCCTGCGCCTCAGGCGCGCACGAGAGGGCGGCGCTTCGTGAGCATGATAAGGAATCAATTATGGCGCCAACGCAGTCACTGATGCAGTCCTTGTCGCAATCACTGTAAGCCCGCCATGATCGCATCCCACTGCTTCCCTTGACCGAGGTGCGTTGTCTTGACATGCACTATCGCAGAGGGCGGTAAACACAGGTACAGATGGTCAGATTGGGCTTCCCGCTCCCGGCATCTCATCTGAGGATAGGTACACTTCTGCACAGCATGCTGCAGCGTCCGGCCTGTCAGCTGCACCGTGACTGATGAGAGCAGTACCGGTAGGAATTCGAGTTCAGCCACGCTCGAGCTTTATGGCATTCTAGCTTAGAATTCATGGCACATGTCAGCTACATGTCAGCTACGCTTTATCTGATTTGGAGTATGCGCTGTGCAGCTCGGGGGCACCTCGGGCAGGCGGCAGGGTCTCAGCGAACGAGAGCGATAAGGAGCACACCTGCTGGCGGCCAGCGCGCCTTTCGATCGGCGGCCAGCCGACCGCGGGCCCAGACTATAACTGAGCCGTGAGACGAGAACCGCGCGAGCGAGGACCCTCACCCGTGCTCCCGAGACGTCCGCGACCCGACACCGCCGGAGACCGCGACGGAGCGGGGGAGACGGGGAGAGATACAGATAGACGCCCAGGTCGTCGGTTTCGTCTCGACTTAGTCTCCGACTCGGTACCTCTCGTTTTTGCGTCCGAGCTTAGACTGAGTATAAACGTAAGAGCTAAGACTGAAAGTCGGTAGATAACCGTCTTGCATTACGTTCACGTTCAAACATCGTACGCGTCACTATATGGCGCGCCGCCGGAGCCCGGTCCGCCAAGAGGCCTAGTTCGCCGCGCCGTCCGCCGACATCAAGAAGCTGTACGCCGGTACGCGTCTGAGAGACGGCGAGCCCGTTCAAAGCGAGCTTCTCGTCTCCGTACACCGTAGGCGCCACACGAACCTTGCTCGTTCAGACGACCAGGCGGGGGCGTTTTCAGCGCCGAGCGTCCTCCGCAACTTCCCTGGCTGCACCCACAAGGCGACTGCCCAGACGTGTGCCCAGGCTCCAAAGTGTATTTTCCTGCTGGTGCTGCTCCTGTGCGATTTGGATTCGCTGCACCTCCTGCTGCGTAAAACGGAATGCGGCGGCGATCGCAGGGAAGAGCGCTTCGCGCTGGGAGTCGAGCTCGAGGAAGCGCAAGACTAATGCTCGCGCGTACGCGAACTCCTGTTGTTGCTTGGTAGCCTCAGACTGAGCGGCACGTGCGACCCGATTGTGATCGGCATCAGCTGCGCTCAGCGAGGCCTCCATTGCCGAAATCTTTGAGCGATTGAGCTCGTCGTGCTCACCGAGGCGTGCGATCTCGTCATCGAGGGCCTTGTTGCTTGCTATGAGCTCCTTCATGCGCGCGCCTGCCTTGCTGCGAACGTCGGCGAGCTCCTCCTCGAGCACGGTGACGCGCGCCAGCGCGTCCGTCTCAGCCTGCACGGACTCAGCAACTAAGCGCATGCGGTCGATCGTCTCGGCTTCGGCCGCCGCGACGCGTGCTTCGAGCGCTTCGATGATACGACGTTGCTTCTCGGCCTTCTGGCGTGCATCGAGCTGCGATTTGGCAAGTGCCACGCTCAGCGCCTCTGCTTGTTGCTGCAGCGCAGACCCGTTAGCGCCGCCCGCCTGCCGATCTGTGGACTCTGCAACCGAATTATGCGCGACGGCTAAACTCGCTGTCTTCATCTCGGTGTGTAGGGCGCGGAGCTGCAGCAAGAGCTCTTTTCGTGGCATCACAGGCACCTCAGCGCCTATCACAGCAGCTTGTGAGTCCTCATGTAAGGTCAGCAGCACTCGCAGTCGCATCTCCCAGGGCGGATCCTGCTCGGACGGCTGCGGTGTGGAACCCGACGCATCAGCAGTCATCATGGGCTGCGCGTGGCTGGCTGCCACTGCAGGCGAGGGAGCCATGGCATCTGCAGCCGCCACCTCTTCGGGTGTCATCCCCTCCACCACAGCATCGTCATCGATGCTGAACTTGATGCGGTTCGCCCGTGCCGGCACCGCCCGTGCCGGCAGGAGAACTTCTGCTGTCCTGCTGTCCTGCTTTCGCTGCATCTGCTGTTGCTCCTCTCTCCATTGCTGCGTCTTGGCCGCCTCTTCCTCAAACTGCTGCCATTGCTGATTGACGGTGTTCTGCGCTTGTGCCGCGACGGCCTGGGCCGCGCCCTGCGCCGCGCTTGCCACTCGCTGGAGCAGCGGCGATGACAGAAGATCGGACATCTGCCGATGCTTTCACGAGGGAACCATGTTTCTTGGTTCACACGAGCACGTACATGTAACGTGCAGAAGATGTTCACGTGCATTGTGGTCTACCTTTTTCATTGAAGGACAGCCAGGAGAACCCGAAGCCTCCATCGATCGCGAAGTTCATGTAAGAACCCGGAGTCGAGCCCACACCCGGCCGTCTTGCGAGTGGCTATGAGCGCTCCGTTGCCTTCGCACTACGCAGCCTTGGGTCTGCCACGAGACTTCGCGCCAGAGCTCCTCAAGAAAAATTTTCGTGCTCTCGCCATGCGGTGGCACCCAGATCGCAACCATGGTAACGAGGAGGAAGCTACAGAGAAGTTCAAGGCCATCAACGAGGCGTATTCCGTGCTTTCGGACCCAGAGCGGCGCCGCAAATACGACGTAGAGCTCATGATGCGCAGAGCGACTGCCGCTGCGCGTGCCGGCGCGACACCACGCGGGCCAACACCGCCTTCTCGGACGCAGGCACCAGCTGTTGAGGATACTGTTGTGCGTTATTGCAGAATTGTGCTGCCTGTGGATGGTGGCAAACAATTCATCTATATCGTGGACGGGCGTAAATTCATCTTCACCGCACCGGAAGGTATGAAGGCAGGCCAGGAGTTCGAGTTCGAGTTCACCTACAAAGGAGGTCAGACACGTCCTTCTACGCCCACGCCCACGCCTGCGTCCGCACCCACCCCGTCCACCCCACGCTCTTCGGCTGTACGACCACCCGAGGCCACGTCTGCGTCCGCGTCAGAACCCGCTCCACCACCGCCCCCTCCCAAGCAAAAGAAAGCGTCACCCGGACCCGGGACAGCAGCGGCCGAGACAACTCCGCAGCGGTCTCCTACATCTCCTTCACCCGCGGATCCGCGCGAACCACTTCATCGGCCACCAGGTGTGCGGGCGGCTCACCCGGAGAAGGCGGCACCAGCGTCGTCGCCAGGTGTGTCGCCAGGTGTGTCGCCAGGTGTGTCGCCAGGTGTGCGGGCGGCTCCCCCAGGTCGTGCGGCTCCGCGGCATGACACCACGGGTCCGAGCGGCGGTGCGGGCGCGGAATGGGCAGACTTGCAAGAGGCGCTCGAGGCCAGCGAGCGAGAGGCGCATGAGCGGTCCAATTTGGAGCAGGCGCTCGCGGCGAGCGAGCGAGAGGCGCGTGAGCAGGCGAGGCGCGAGGAGGAGCAGGCGCTCGAGTCGGTGCGCCTCGCAGAGGAGCGTGAGGCGGCAGAGATTGTTGAGGCTCTGCGCATGGTGGAAGAAGCAATCAAACGCGAAGCCGAGGAAGAGATTCTTGCGTCCTTCATGCATGGAGGCGCATGCATGGAGGAAACCACGGCGTTCACTAAGGACGCGACGGACGATGCTGCTGCAGAGAGACAGCTGGCGGCTTTGATGGAGCTCGGGTTTCACGCCGCACTGGCCGCGCCCCTCTGCGACGGCGTGACGACCTTGGAAGAGCTCGTCGAACGGCTGATGACCACGAGCACCACGAGCACCTCGGGTGCCGCATGCGACGGGACCGGGCATTCTGCACATCCTGGCCGTGGACGCCCATCACCTGTCGAGCATGGCTGGGACTACATCGACGCGGCCACACGCGCGGTTGCCGCTCGCGTGCCCAGCGATTACGCGGCCGACGACGTCCCCAATCCACTTCCCGATCCATTCCCCGGTCAGGGACAGGACAGACAGCAGGCAAGGACGAACAGTTGGTCCTCCGGAGTTGCCAAGCGGTTTGGACTGGGGTAACCCGCCAGTGTCCCAGACGAGCGCCTCGATCGGCCGATACTCCCGATCTCCCCTTCTCCCGTACCCGCGGTTGGCGGCGAGCTCTGCACACGCCACACGGCAGAGCGGTAGCAGAGCGGACTCGAGGGGCGCCGGAGGCGAAGATTTTAAGAAGATTTTCGTTTCGGGGGATCGGGGCGGCTGCGCGGGTATATGTTCGAGTCGACACGTTGAGAGATTGTCACGTGTGCTTTGCTGCGCTGCGTTTTCGTCCGCACGCCGACCGCGCGGACCGGTCCACCCATGCGGCCGCCCGCGCGGCGCGCGCGACGTCGCGGTCCTCCGCCGAGGCTCGAGCTCGCCGTATTAGAGGACGGGATAGGAGGCAGCTTTGGTCGCGCAGCGTTACCGACGTGGCAGGATCTCAGGAATCACAAGTACTAAAGCTACTGAGGCACGTCGCACCGCGCCAGTTACACACGACGACGTCACGGTATAGGGCGCACCACGGCCTCGCCTCGCGAAAACGACAGGGAACAGCACCTCAATCTCAAAGATCATACTGCGACGGCATAGGGAAGTCTAGCGCAGTCAAACCTACCGCCGATACTTCGTAAAGTGGATCTGCAGGCGAAGGCGCAACACCTGTAGACTCTGCTCCTCCTCCTACACCACCACCACCACCTCCTCCTCCTCTTTCTGTTACGGATGCGCCAGTGAGCGCCCCAGTCAGACCTGTAACACGATGGCGCAGTCCCAAACGTCGAGCCACATCATAGAGCATGCAGATCCAGCGGCTTCCCGCCATGAACGAAGCTGCGCCGGAGGACGAGGTCGGCAGCGTGAATGAGCTGTTGAACTCCATTTGTGCGTGATAACTACAGCAGCGAGAGCATGGGTAGCGGGTCCGCACTTCTTGACAGTGTGAACACGTCGCACTCCCAGTGGCGTGAAACCGCATTGATGCCTCGGCGGCCGACGGCCAAACTTCCCAGCAGGCGAACGGAGCGTGTAGCAATACATGACACTGCTGCACTCCCGTGCAGGCTGTCGCATTGCATGGCCCTTGCAGCCACACGTTTGGTTCGCAGCGCCTCACATCAAGCACGCATCCCCCGCCGGGACACTTGATGGGCGTTTCTAACGGACACGATGGGCATACGAGCTCCGAGGGTGGGCAGAGGCCGCCAAAGGGAAGACGGGCGACTTCGCAGTGCTGCATCCGTGGCTGACACCTCTGAAAAAGCCACACCAAGGGGCCCTGGGAATCGCTTTACCGCGCAAATCAAGACAAGTCAAGTCAAGTCAAGTCAAGTCAAGTCAAGTCAAGTCAAGTCAAGTCAAGTCAAGTCAAGTTAAGTCAAGCACCAAACAACGTGCCCCTGTAGCTTGCGCCGTGAAGTACACGAGCTAGTGGTAACCGCATCCGTATGTACGCCGGTTCGGTGTCTTGGGTCTCGAGTTATGAACATTGGCTGTGAATTGGTTTTGTCAGCGTGGGAATTCCACTTTCGGTTGCAGCAATGGCGTTCTTTGCAGCTGCTGGGCAACCGCCCGCGGGCAAGGCAACGACGACCTTGAACTCCTCCTTCTCCGCCCTTGACTACCATACGGCGAAGCTCGAGTCGGGCCGGTCATTCCTGATGGACGACTATCTGCAGTCAGGGCGTGTTACCCGCCGTGCAAATGTTGGGGAAATGATGCACCTGAACCACGACAACGCGCGTGAGCTGCTGCAGTACCAGTCAGATACGACGCTCTGGCAGCCAAAGCAGGGCTTCAGTGAAACAAAGTTCCATAGGGGTTTTATGAGGCGCCAGGGCTCCTCGATGCAATACCTGCAGGAGCGAGTGCATGAGGGCATCCCGTACCTGCAGGAGCAGAAGGGCGAACCTCCTGTCGTGAAATCGGGCCGGCGGGCGCCGGCTCCGGAAGAGCCGCGCGATGCCATCACAGGTATGGGCATCACGAAGAATCTGCATCATGGCGAGCGGCGCCACACCGAGGACCACCACGAGCGTTATCAAGCCATGCACGCCGACGCTCCAGGCGGACGGCTGCGCGATTCGACCGCTCGCTTCTTCTGCACGCCTGACCAGCTGCCGCACCGACCCGCCCGCAAAGAGCTGCTCGCGAGTGACGGGCTCTTCGTTACGAAACGCACTTCCACGGTCATCGGTGTGGGCATCAACCCGTCGCAGGAGATCTTTTCAGTGGGCGCGCGCGAGGCTCTTAACGACTCGCTCTACGGGTTGCAGAGGCGGGCGCAGTTTTCGAAGGCCTCTGGTGCGGCTGATGCAGCGCTCGTGCGAGCGCTCCCCAGCTGAATTCTGGAGCAAGCCACTCCACGCGTGTATGGCTCTCAGCGGCACTGGTGCCAGACTGCTGCACTCAGACAGTGAGATGCACATGCCACACATGCCCGGTGTGCTTGTGCGGCGGGCGAAGGCAATGTTGGCCCCGTCGCCCGGAGCGGGAGATGGCTCAGGGACAGCTGTGCTTTCATGAAGAAAAAACTCGGGCGCCGCACAGATGATACT
The DNA here is from genome assembly GCA_001275005.1 of Chrysochromulina tobinii. NCBI lineage: Eukaryota > Haptophyta > Prymnesiales > Chrysochromulinaceae > Chrysochromulina > Chrysochromulina tobinii. Next base: position 451 of record JWZX01001841.1, on the reverse strand, counting down.
TGGGTGTAAGAGCGGTCGTGTCAGCGGTCCGACGTGCCGGCTGCCGGGTACGTATAGGTGAGAGCGGCCGCGCTCTCGTCGGCCAACTGAGCAGTAAAGTGGGGGAATCTAGCAAGATTCCTGACATGTCCGGATTTCCGAGACCCTCCTTGGTGTCCGGGAGGGTCCTGGAGGAGTCTAGGAACATACTCTATTCAAACACAAGAGTACACAGAGAAACCCCGAATTTGTTTACAATATATTGTCATACATTTGTCATACATTTGTATACAAAAACAACGCTCATTCACGAGCGAGCTGTGCAGCCGTCTTGAAGCGCTTTGCGTCGCGCTTGAAGCTCGTCTGAAGCTCCTTGATGTATTCTAACGACTGATCCTCGAAATCCTCGCGGCTGATCGCGGCCACAAGCTCATCCACTGTCTGCCAGCGCGTGTCGGTGGTGCCGCGTTCA
>JWZX01001839.1:0-17805 GCA_001275005.1 Chrysochromulina tobinii | reverse complement strand
TCATGGAATTTCGAGGGGGCTAGGATTACAATTCCGAAATTCCAGGATTTCAATTCCAAGTCCGCGCCTGCACTGTCACCTCACCTCTTCCCATGTTTTCCCCATGTATTTCCCCATGGTATTTTCCCCAAGGGGTGCTCGCTTTTCACAACTCCGAGTGATGCAGGTGGCAACACGTCGATAAACGCGGTGAACCGGTGAGGGGTCGTGGGTCGTGAAAGACTAACGGAAAAGTTACCTCTTTGATCACACTGACCAAGCGCCTCAAAAGCGCAGCGCGCGCACCGTAATACGCGATGGTGTCGCCTCGATCGCGACGCCTAACCCTTAAGCCTAACCCGAACACACGGAAACCAATAACGGAAACTCCGACGGAGACACGGAGTGCACACAAGTTACAAGTTTCAAGTTTGGGCGAGAATATGGCCTGCGTTGTTAGCGGCCTTGTCATCACACTTGCCTCCGCAAGTGACCCCATGTTCACACCTTTCCTTACACTGTTAAATTCACACATCAATTGTGCTGACACATGGCTTCCCCTTTAGCTTCACTTCCTGTCCGCGTCGACGTGTCCCGTGTGGTGGAACTGCCGACGGTGCTTCGCTTGATGTATGCCAGTTTCGCCGCTGGCGGCTGCCTCGGGCTCTGGGGCGGCGTGCTTGGGTGTACAGACTTCCTGTGCCAGGACCAGCCCGAGAAGCGCCGGCGAGCCCGCCAATTTGGAGCGCTCGTCACCATGCTTTGCGGGATCTCAGCAGCCGGCATCCTGGTGCTCACCGCTCCCAGCAGCAAGTCCAAGGCCTAGTGGCTGGTCGCTACACATTGTACTCTCATAATTGCAGAGTGAGCAGTGTCACAGGCACCCTGTGTGTGATGTTCTTACGCCATGATGGATGATGTTCTTACGCTGTGTGATGTTCTAACCCTGTGTGTGCTGTACGGCTCTGTAACCTCTAGCATCATCGAGGCGCTCACTGGTAGCGCGCCGGCGCCGTGACCATCGAACGAGCGTCATCGAGCGAGCGGAGCCTGCGCAGCATGGGCTCCGCAGTCGTCGCCACTGCTTTGCAGTGGCCGCCCGCGAGATCGAGGCCGGGCGTGCGCACTGAGATGGCCGAGTGCACCTCCTCGGGTGAGGCGCGCAGCCGTGCGCTCGCGTACTGCAGCGGCAGCGGCTCCGCGCCATGGCGAGTCACCCAAGGATGAGCCGCCATCTCCGCGAGCGTGGCGCGCTGTGAAGGCTCCTTGTGAAGGATGCGCGCGAGGAGCTCCTTAGCGAGTGACGAAACCGGTGCCGTCGGAGGCGGCCCGCCGTCGGTGCGCGCGCCTGCAGCGCCCGAAACGGCGTCGGCCGAAACGGCACCGGTCGACGGGCTGGCGGCGGCCGCGCTCGTCACCCCTGCCGTTGGAAAGCGGAGTGGCTGGGTGCGGATGGCGCGCTCGATGGTGGCCGCGGCGCCGAGGAAGGAGGTTGAGCGACTCGCAAGGGTGGCTAGCGATGCCGGATCCTGAGGACGATCACGGATGGCAGTGACTGTCCCGTCGGGCAAGATGGCCACCTCGCCGCCGTCGTCGTCGTCGCTGTCGCTCTCGCCCAGCCTCGCGCCCGCAGCTATGGAAATGAGCAACTCCGTTGAGCTCACCAAGCCTGCGGCCTCGGCTGCGGCCTCGGCTGCGGACTCGCCGCGAGCGCTCGCTTTGTCTCCGGTGTCCTCGTCGTCGGCACCGCCCTTTGCTGGCCATGGGCTCGTCGCGTGCGGTGCGTCCACCAAGGAAGCCTCGGAGGCAGCCAGCGGGAATGGCAGCCGACCAAAGAGCATCACGAACAGGCACACCCCCAAGCTCCAAACATCGGCTTGGGAGCCATTATGAGGGCCAGGCACGTACGTCTCAGGCGCCCGAAACGCTGGGGTTCCGTCCGAGGACTCAAGGAGCAGCGCGGACGAGGCACGTCGCAGTGTCGCGCGCGCCTCGGCGACTGCCCACGCACGTACGTCCGCACTAGCGGCGCCCGCCCCGTCGGCCGTCCCGCCCGCCGTCCCGTCAGCCGTCCTGCCTGCGCGGGAGTTGGCGGTGGCGTCTCTACTCGACTCGATCGCTGCGTTCGCTTTGAGTGGCGCCCGTGACGGCGCCGCAGCTGCCCTCGGTTTTTCGAGCGCCACCACCGCGCCCTGCAGCGTCGTGCCGGGCGCCTCGACCGGCGTGAGCGCCGTACCGGGCGCAGCCGCCGGCTTGAGCGTCGTTCCGGGCGCATCTGCCGGTATCAACGCCGTGACGGGCGCCGCTGCCGGGATGAGCGCCGCGCCGGGCGCCAATGCCGGCTTGAGCGTCTGCAGGAGTGTACTGATCACGCCGATCTCCTCCTCGAGATCGCGCCGCCACGCGGCGCGCCGCTCGCCTACCGGTACGAGCATGCGCGCGACGCCAAAGTCGGCGACCATGGCGCGCCCGTCGGCGGCAAGCAGGATGTTGTCGGGCTTCAGGTCCTGGTGCACAACGCCGTGCATATGGAGGTACGCGAGCCCGCTCAGGATGTCGCGGAAGCGCTGACGAGCGCGCTCCTCGCTGAGCGCCGACCAGGTGCGCCCGCCCGGGTGCGGCGCGCCCATGAGCGTCCCACCGGACACGTAGTCCATCACGAGGTGCAATCTCTCTGCCGCGAGATCGTCGATGACTGCATGCAGCCTGACGACATTTGGATGGCGCAGCTTCTTCATCACGGCGATCTCGTTGCCGACAGCCTCGAGCATGCTGCGGTAGCCGCCTGTGGAAGGGTCCCACTGGCGCTGCTTTGCGATCTCCAGCTTGCGGAATGTCTTGAGCGCGAACAGTTCGCCGTCGGTGCGCTCGCACAGCCGCACGGTGCCAAAGCGGCCGCGCCCGATCACGTGCAGCTTGCGGTAAAAGAGGCCGCCGCCACCATTCAGAAGGCTGGTTGGCCCATCGTCGCGAGCAGCGCCATTGACTGAGCTCCCGACGCTCATCGTGCTGCCTGTGCTGCCATATGCCCAGCTGTACCGTGCTGCAACACCTGCCGCCGCAGGAGCCCGCGGCATGCCGGCTGCTGAGTCAGCCGCGTGCGAGTCGTGGGCCTCATGGCCGAGCTCGGTGAGCACAGTCGTCATTCGGTTGTTGTCGCAGGAGATGCCGCACCATACTTGGAGGCTCCGGCTGTTGAGTTGGCCCATCACGACGGCTGCCGAAGGCCCAAAGAGGCCGGTCGACGCCCTGCCGTCTTCATACCAACACGAAAAGACAACGTTCACAGATCAGCACAAACAATTCCACTGACCGCGCGCGCCGCGCGCACGCACCGCGCAGCCGGTGGCACGGTCCCGTCTCCCGACCTCTTCGAGTGCGAGATGTCGTGTCGTGTGTAGAGACCGTGTGCGTTCCATGGTGCGTTCGTCGTATGTGCCGGTTTCGAAAAGTTGACCACATGCAGGCCCCGCTCCACTCACCCCCTCTCGCCCTCGACCAGCATGGCCCTCCATCTTCCATCTCGTCATGCATCTCGTCTGGCCCTGTCTCATCTGCCACACGCAGTGTGAGGCAGGGCTGTGAAAGGATCGTCATCCGATTCACTCTCAACAGAACAGCACGTCGTGCCCACGCGCCTTCTGCCCCTCGCCTTAGGTTCGCCTTAGGTTCGCCGCCGATCCATTCGAAGCCACCCATGGCGATCTCCCGCGATCTTGCGAGTTCATCGCCATGGGATGCTCACGAGATGGGGACGTCCTCTGGCCCTGCCTCGAGGATGCCCTCGGGCATTGCGCGTTCGGCCAGGGCGCCTGGCTTGCCGCCCGCGCCGAGGCCCTCGCCGTCTTTCGCGCCACCCGCCGGCGGCGCGCACGCTGGCCCCATGGCCGCCGCGCGCGGCACGGCCGGTTTGCCTACGGCGACTCCGGCTGCCCTCCGATGATCTTCAGGCGACTCCGGTTTCCGCCGTGCAGTCGAGGGACGCACCGAGAGCGGCCGGTTGGTCGACGGCAGCGTGTAGTTGTTCAGCGCCTTGGCCGCATTGTGCCCGTCGGCGGCCGTGGCGAACGAAACGTAGAAGCTTCCCTTGGGAGAGCCATCACTCTTCCTCTGGAGAAACACCTCCGCGAGCGCGCCGTATTGAGAGAAGAGCTGAGCCACGTCCTCCTCTGTGAAGGTGCGCGGGAGGTTCGTCACGTGCAGACGATCCCAAGCTTGGCCCTGCGACGGCGAGTCAGCCTGATCCGAGTGCGTCGTCGCCGACATCTGGCCCTCGAACCCGCTGCCTGTCCCGTTGCCGTGCCCGTGCCCCTTGCCGTTCGCATATCGTTGCATAGGGGGGTACAGCACGCTGGCGCCGTAGCGGGCACCGCCCATCTCGGCGCCGACTCGATGGTACATGCTTGAGTCGTCATGGGTTGGGCTGCCAGAGCCATCGGCGCCCCACGAGTGCGCCTCGGCGCCCCAGCTGCTGCCTGGTGGCGGCGGCGGCAGCTGCGTGCCATCCATCATCGCTGGCGAGTACGTACTGCCATAGGCCTGCTGCGAATAGCCGTGCTGCGCATATCCGCCCGCGCCGTGCTGGGCATATCCGCCCGCGCCGTATGGCATCGCGTGCATGCCGGGCATGTGATCCATAGAGTTACCGCCGTAGGGATTCATGCCCATCGATGCGCCCATGCCCATCGGCCCCAAGCCCATGCTCGGCACCATCCCCATCGGCGTGTGCATCCCGACCGTCGCGGCGTGCATGCCGTTCATGCCGTTCATGGCGCCGGGCCCGCCCATCACCGCGCCAACGACGGCGCCCCCCATCATGCCCCCTCCCGTAGGGAGAGTCCCTCGACTGTGCCCGTGCATCGCCATCCATTGGCCGCCGTCAGCGCCGAGGCCCAGAGGCGCCATGCCGTACGGCGCCATGCCGTACGACATGCCGTGCACTCCCATGTGCGGCGGTAAGCTCATCTGACCCATCTGCCCGCCGCCGCCGGCTGCGCCGGCTGCGTCGCCGTAGCGCCCCATCCCCCCCGCCCCTCCCGGCGGACTCATCTGCCCCCCGTACGTGCCCGCCGCCGCCGCGCGGTTCGGGTTGCGGGGCTCGAAGGGCTCTGCAAACTTGACGACCATCTGGCGCGCCGCGCCGGGCAGCGCGAACGTTCCGTGGAGCTGCATGCACGCCTGGTTGGCCGCCTCCTGGGTGTAGTAGCGAATGAAGGCGCACCCCTTCGAGCGCCCGTCCTTCTCTCGCATCATGAAGACCTCGGCGAGCGGCCCAAATTGTCCGAAGAGCGCGTACATCTCCGCCTCGCCCGTCGAGTATGGGATCATCCCCACGAAGATCTTGAAGCCGAGGGAGTTGAGGCCGAGGGGGCCCGCGGGAGGCACCGCCGCGCCGCCGGCGCTGCCGCCGCTCACGTGGGCAGCACTGCCCATGTGGCCACCGCTCATCCCATACGGCCCCATGCCCATCGAGGTGCCCATGACCGTTGGACCCATCCCCATGTGCGCGGCCATCGACCGGCCGTTGGTCGCTCCGTCTCGGGCGCCATAGCCCGTGGGCATGGCCGAGAGCCTCGTAGGCACGGCGCCGACGCCACCGCCCGAGACGGCGCTCTTGTGGCCGGTGGCGGTGGCGGAGGGCACATGCCCGGCCGTCGCACAGCCGTTGGACACAGGGCTCGTTGGGGCACTTTCGCGCGTTTCGGCAAATTGGATGCTGAGTGTCTGCTGCGCGCCGGGCAGCGTGCTCGTGTGATTGAGGGCGGCGCACGCGGCGACGGCGTCCGCGCGGCTGGCGAAGCGCACGAGCGCGGCGTTGCTCTTCAACGAACTGTCATCCAACCGCCGCGTGATCTGCACCTGCTTCACCTCACCGTGATCTCCGAAGAGCTCGCTCAGGTCAGCTTCGGTCGTCTCAAGAGGCACGTTGGTCACCACCAGACGGGTCTCCATCTTCTGACGGAGTCCCTCGGCAAACTTGACGACGAGCGGCTTGCCTGATGAGGGAGGCAATCGGAGGTCATCCGAAGTCATCAGAAGTCATCAGAGGCCATCAGAGGCCATCAGAGACCATCTCACGACGAGCGGCTTACCGTTGAGCACTAGCTGGTCGCTCAGCGCGTCGATCGCCGCGCGCGCCGCCTCCTCCGTCGAGAAGGTCACGAAGCCGCAGCCGCGCGACATCTGAGTCGCCTTGTCCAAAATGATGCTCACCTCCTCGATGTGGCCAAAGGGCTCGAAGTGCGGGTGCAGCTGCTCGGCTGTCATCGAGACTGGAACCTGCGCGCCGCGGCCGGGGCGGGTGGGTGGCGCGCCCGGCATGCGAGAAGGCCGCCCAGGGCGGGTGGGCGCCGCGGCCGGCATGCGTGGAGGCCGTCGCAGCGCAGAGGGCTCGTGCGTAGGCATGCTGCGATCGCTGCTGCCACTGCGGCCGAGAGTGGCTGTGCCGCACCTGCCCCACGAAGAGTTTGAAGGGTGTCTTTGTCGGATCATCAGCATCGCCCACAGAGGTGGGCGGTGACTGAGGGCTGTCCATTCCGACGTAGAGGGTCAAGTTTCCAGGCCTGTTGCCTTGCGACCTGCAATGTGAGCGTCCGGGCGACACCGCCGTCAGCTTCAGCGGGAAGCCAAACGGTGGCGCAAAGGCTCAGGCAGCAGGCTGGACGGTCCAGGCAGGCTGCCAGGCAAACCGCGCCGGCGTGCAGCAGCAGGCCGTTCGCGCTGGTCGGCACTCTCACAGTCCGGTTCCCCTGGCAGACTTGTCGGGAAGGCGGCCGTCGGGAAGATGTTACGATGCAGAAGATGCAAATTTTTATGTTGGGAAAGATTGAACAATCTCGAACAAAACGCCGTCGGAGCTCCCGATATGTATTACGTGTACTAGGACTCCCCACAAGCAGGGGTCGCTGGTGTTCCCCCCCGTCGTTCGGGTGTAGTGTTCGTCGCTCGCGCAACATGTATCGGATACTCAAACTCTGTCTCAGGACGTCAAGAATCAAGAGATTCTATGTAACTAAAACTATTTCACAGATACGTGTCATCAGCGACAGCGTACATAGTAGATCGTGTAGTGCTTCGAGCGCCCAACAGGCGATCGAGTCGATTCCTATGTGTACTGACAATCGGCCGCCCTAATCCTGAACTTATGATTGTCCACTCAGTTTGTAATCAGGGTATGAGGAAGGGGTGCAAATCCAGAGATGAATCCCTCCCCTACCCCCTTGGGTAAAAGTCGTCTCAGCCGTCAGCCGTGGCTCAGGGCAATCGGGGGCTTATCAGTGGCCATCGCGCGCAAATTCAACGCCTCCTGCGCGTGCGCCTCGAGCCGCCTCGCAAGGCCGGCCATGTCACGCTCGCGCGCCAGCTTCACTGGCGTGCAGCCGTAGCACTCGATGGCGATCGTGCTTGGGTCGGCCTTGGCGAGCGCACGTGCCACTGGCTCGTGGCCCTCCTCGACGGCAACGTGCAGCGCCGTCTTGCCATGCGGCGTCGCCCGAGGATCAGCTCCAGCACGCAGCAGCAGCTCGCACCCCTCGATGTTCCCCTGGCGAGCGACTTCGGTCAGCGCCTCGGCTAATGTGTCACGCGTGCAGTAGCACGACGAGATCAAGTGTCGCAGCGGTGTGAGGCTCTCCTGGAACGTGGCCGCCTCACGGAGCGCTCGTGCCACATGCGTGGCGGCGGCGGGGTCGGCATCGGCGTCGGGCACAGCGTGAGCCATCGAGAATGCGTACTCTCCGTGCGCGCTGTACGACGTCTCGGACGGAAGCCGCGCATAGTTTCGGCCGGTGGCCATGTCGCAATTGAATTGAAGATGTCTCGACGACACCACGTGCTCTGGCAAAAGCTCTTGCCAGAAGAGCTGCGGTCGGAACCTGAGCTTGACTCCGGCGAGTCCACCGACAGAACGGCCCGGAAGGCAGTCGGATGCCTCCATTGTGCAAAACTCTGAGTGGCGCGCTCAAGTTGCGTGTGAATTGGCGTTAAACACGAATACAAGAGTCTCAAAACCACGAAGGCAGCACAGGGAGTAGGGACCGTACAGTAAGCTCACAAAAAGGGCCGTCGCAAGGTCTTTACGTAAAGGTCCGGATGGCGGAACTGTGACTCAACGTCGGTGCTGCTGGATCTATCGTATGAATATAGTAGTAATGAAAAGCCTGCAAATCATGGCCTCAGACTTTTTTGCGAGTTAACATTCGATCCGCTTCAAGTTCCTCTCCGACCGACGCGGTTATTCGATTACGAACACGTGTTGGTACACGAGGTCACGACGCGTGGACGCGATCGACGTCGACAACACGTGTGTGAATGTTGAGAACGACATGCTTTTGCGCAGCGCGCGCTCAACCAACAAAGAAGGAGTCCGCAATGCGCTCGCACCGCTCCTTTTCGCCGCCCTCCCACTTGGTGGCGCCGGCGGAGGTGAACAGGATGTACGCGACGCCCTCAACCTCGTAGACATCAGCAAAGGCGAACCGATCCGTCGCGCGCTGGTTGGCCGGCGTGATCACGGTATATTTGAGAGCGATGCGGCGTCGCGCCGTGGCGGCCCCCTCGGGCGCGTCGATCATCTTGGCCGACGTCGTCTTGTAGGCGTCGATCTCGACTCCCTCGCGAACCAGCTGCCCATCAGGGCTGAAGATCGACTCGGCAAACCACTGTTTCGGCGTCTCGGCGAGGGCGGTGCCGGGCAGCGGCGCCCTGAGCACGAAGACTCGCAGCCCCGAGTTGCCGTCGACGAATGCGATTCCTCCTAGCGCGCGGCCAATCTGCTGAAACTGCTGTGGGAAGTCAAAGTGCATCGTGAGCGAGAGCGCCTTGGCACCCTTGGGCGATGAAAGCTGATCCTCGTAGCGACTGTACTGCCCGAGCGGCGGCAGCGGCGAGATGTTGCCAGCGACGGAGAATCGCTGCGCGAACACGGCCGCGGAGGCACCTGCTGCGGCGGCTGGCGGACGGCAATGGCTCAGTATGGCAGCGGCGGTGGCCGAATTCAGCAGGGCCCGCCGCGGCATATTAGGCCAGGGCATTGTGAAAGTGAGTTGCCTGGCGAGAGTTGCGCGCGGTGGAACGGCATCGGAGTGAGCTGCCAGCGCCAGAAGCAAGAGTAGCCGCCCACACGTCGTCTCCCTTGCCATTGTCTCCCTTGCCATTGAAGGGGATTTGAAGGTTTCGGTCCCCGTCGCCGGGCCGCTTGATTGCGCCAAGCGCGATTTCGTCATTCGCTGTACGAAAGCATCATGAAGCATCTCCCACTTGAGGCACACGCGCCACCAATCCTGCGTGCACAACCATAGATTCCGATTAGGCGGCCGAGTGTTCATAGTCAATTCAACTTGCGTTGACTTGACCACTTTTGATTTGGAGTCTACAGAGTACAGTCATGATACTTGAATGGTTCACAGCCCCCCCAGTCAGTACCGGTTGCAACCGGTACGTACCGGTACTCGTCACTGTACGGCCCGAAATAGTCGGTTTTGCTTTCGGCGCGGTTTCACCCCATGTTTGAAACGACTCGACTGTGGCGGTACACGGTACAGCGACGGAACGCGTACATAAAGTGCGACTGGTCGCCCGTCGTGTGCGCTGGGAATCTGCTTCCCCCCCTTCGGCATGTGACAGTTTGATTGTCACTCGTCACATCTCCAGCAGCTTCGCAAGGTAGTTGCGCAGCGCGGGCGACACGCCGGCGCGCCGCTCCTCGACGATGGCGAGTATTCCGTTCATGCCGCGCTTCTCAAGGGTGCGTCTGGCAGCCTCGATCTCGTCGAGACGCGCCTCGGCCTCATCGATGGCGTCCCACGCGCGATCTCGCTGCGATCTCAGCTGCGCCACGACGGCCTCGAGCGAGCGGTATTGCGAGCGATCTGCCTTGGTCTCCACCGCATCTCGATCCTCGAGCACAACCTCACCCGTGCGCTCAATCGACGAGCGTAGCGCGCGCAGCCGCTCGCTCGCCTCTTCGCGCCGACGGAGTAACTCCGTCTCCTCTGCCCGCAATCCTCGCAGCCGATCCTCCACCCGTTCAGCCAGGACTGTGAGCCGCCTGTCGATGTACGCGTTCTGCTTGGAGGAGACGCTCACGGCGGCGCGCGGTGTCCTCGAGGCGCTCCCGCTGCCGCCACTGCCGCCGCCGCGGCCGCGGCCGCTGCGACCGCTGCTGCGGCCGCCGCTGCCGCTGCTGCGGCCGCCGCTGCGACCGCTGTTGCGTCCGCCGCTGCGTCGGCTGGGCGCTGATTGGGCGTCGTCCTGGGCGTCGTTGGCTCGCTCGCTGCCCCGGCTTCGCCAGCGCCGCCAGCGCTCTCGCAGCCCCCACCCGAACCATCGCCGCCTCGGGGCATCGTCCTTGTCGTCGTCGCCCTCCTCCTCTTCCTCCTCCTCGTACTCGCGTGCTGAGCGGCGCCCGTCACGTCGCCTACGCGTGGGGGTACCGCCGAGAGTCGCCGCGACGCGCTCGAGCCCCTCGCTCACCCCCGCATTGTCCTCGTCGTCCTCCTCGAATGGCTCGTCCTCCGCCCCTGCTCCGCGCCCTCCGCCCCACCGCCCGCGCCGCTGCCACGAGCCAAGCCGTCGAGGGCGACCTCCGTACACCATGTCCTCCGCACCACGATCTTCATCTTCTTCCTCATAGTACGAGGCCGTGCGCCGGCGCCGAGCCGATTGCGGCGCCGCCGACGCGCGCGGCCTGCTGCTCGACGGAAGGACGCGGCGCGCCCGGCGCCTCCGACCGACCGCCTCGTTCTCGTCCTCGTCCTCGTCCTCGTCCTCGTCCTCGTCCTCCCAAGGCGGTCGCCGCCCGCGCCCAGACTCCAGGCCACGCGGCGGGCCGGACTCCCACGGCGTGCCATCAAGGCGCGTGTACGGCCAGCCAAACGTGTCGTCCTCGCCCGGCTTGAAGAGGTACTCATCGCCCGAGGCATCCCACACGCCCAGCCACCAGCGGTACACTTGCGCACGCCAGGTCTGCTCTCGGCGGAGCAAGCCCTCGAACTCGACGACGCGCCAGTCGTCCTCGTCTGCGGCCGTCGTGCCCAGCTGTACTAGGGTGCGATCGAGCGCCTGCCCGTCCTGCTCGGCCCAATCGCGCTGCAGCCGCGAGCGCCACGCGAGCTCGCCCGCGTCGCGTCGCAGCCAGTCCGTCGCGCCCGGGTGGCGCTCACCAAACTTGGACAAGCTGCGGCTGCGCTCCGCCCCTCTGACGGAGCGGTCGGCCACCGCCGTACCGAGCGGCAGTGGAGCCTCTGCCGCACGCTCCACGGGAGGCTCGTCCGTACCTGCGCTGTCCTGGGCGGCGGCCTGCGGCGGTAGCTCCGAATCGGCTGCCACTCTCTCCTCAGCGATTGGCGGCGATGAGACACGTCGCCATGGCGTGGTCGCGCGGCCGAAGGCACCGTGCAGAAACATGGGAGCACTGCGATGACACGTTTGTACCGCTGAAGCCACGAGCACAGGGACAAGCATCATCAAGGAGGTCATGAGATCAATTCCTACGTGGTGCTCAGTACAACGCTTTACACCACGGAAAGAAAACAAGGGACTACCTGCAATGTGAGCCCTCACTCCTTACGCTTAAGAGCCCCCTTGGCCTTGGCCAGAATCATGGGATAGCCAAAGAAGCCGCCCAGCAGCACATTGACGGGCACCACCATCGCCACGCAGCCGCGCAAGAGCATCGAGCGGCCGGTGAACATGCCCAGGCTGCTGTACGCAGCGTACGCCTCGGCGCCCGCACCGAGTGGGAATGTGAGAATGGGAGCCAGGTAGCGCAGCCGGCGCGCGGATCGGCTCGCCGGCGCGAGGAACATTGGGTAGCGGCACACCTGCCAGATGAGGCCAGAGGAGGTCAGAGGAGGTCAGAGGAGGTCAGAGGAGGCCATCAGCGAGGTCTCAGAAGGCCCTCAGAGAGGCCAACAGAGGCCAACAGAGGCCATCAGAGGCCAACAGAGGCCATCAGAGAGGCCATTAGAGAGGCTCATCAGAGGCCATCAGAGGCCATCAGAGGCCATCAGAGGCCATCAGAGAGGCCATTCGAAGCCATCAGAGGTCATCAGAGGCCATCACCGGGCGGCGGCACACCTCGGTCAGGCTCCACGCGAGCAGCACAATCTTGGTCGGGAGAGCGTGTGGCATAGCGGGGAGCACTACGATTGCACTGATCGCGCGCACGCCGCGCACGATGGCCCCAAGGAACACATTGCCACGCGCCGTCCCGAGCACGATCTGAGCGAGCTCAAACACACACACGGCCTCGAGCGCGAGCGTCGTGCTGAGCAGCGTCGAGCCCCACGCGCCGCTCACGCTCTCCCACTCCCAGCACAGGAAGCTCAGCACACCGAGCCAGCCGAACAGCGCGCATGCATTGAGGGCGGTCTGCCACACAGGCCGCTGCTGCTGCGGCGCCTTGTCGTCACCACCCGCCTGCGAGCCCCCTTGCCCCGGCTTGGGCGTGATCGCGCGCTTCTCCTCGACTTCAAAACGGATGCCCACCCGACGGAGGCGCTCGACGAGCCGATTCACACCGACCGAGCCGCCCGAGCCCACGAGTGCGCCCGGTGTGAAGACGCCGCCACTCACGCCCAGGAGCGGCCGGTCCTCGAGCACGCAGCGCGCCATGGCGAGGAACATGAGTGACGTGGCAATGTAGCCGGGCTCAGGGCCCGAGACCGAGGTGCGCACAAGCACGTCGAAGCCCGTCTTCGGCGGTGCCTCGGCTGAAGCTTGCGCCCAGCCCTTGCCAAAAAAGGTAGTCTTCCATGAGGAGGCAGCGAGGGTGGCCTCGGACGGCCCTTCGTCCGTGAATGCGCCGAGCGTGAACAGCTTCGGATGCTTGAGCAGCAGCTTGCGCCCCCAGCTGCGCGCCGACAGGACATTGAAGAGCAGCCCCATCACCGCCGTGGCCAGCGCCCATTTCGCACCCGCGACGCAGAACGAGGCGCCGAATTGGGGCGTGAGGTAGGGCTCGCCGGGCTTGCGCGGCGCGCGCGCGAGGGCGCGCTGCGAGGTGCGCACGACGGCCACGTCCGAGCCAGGGAAGAGGAACGCGTATTGGCCCAGCTCCGCCTTGTACGTGGGTCCGGTGGCGACCCGTAGACGCGGGCCGAGGGGCACGGGGCCCACCGACGAGCCAGGTGCCTCGGCCTCGAGCTTGGCGAGGAGCTCCTTGCGCTGCGCACGCGTCTCCTTGGCGCCGCCAAAGCCGTGCACGGCCGCGTAGAAGGTCGTCGCGTGAGCGGCCGCCCCCTCGAGTGGCCCATCGACGGAGAAGGTGTGGTACATGTCGGCGTGCGCGCACAGGCTGGGCGGCGGCATCTGCAGCGCGGTGAAGAGCGTCCCAATGTCTGCGGGCACGGAGTCAAAGGCACACGCGTGCACGATGATCACGCCTGCCGCTTTGGCCGCCTCAGTGTGCCGAAGCAGGCACCGATCGATGAACTCGGGCTCGCCACACAGGTCGACATAGTCGGTCTTGGCCGCGATGCACGCCGTGACGACCGGCTCGCCGTAGAAGCGGTATGGGCCGGTGGCGTTCATGAGGATTGCAGCGCGTGCGCACATGGCCGTGAGCGAACCGGAGTCGCCCACGTCGGCCACCACAACGCCTGTGGGCTTGAGGCCATGCTTGGTCGCCATCGCCTCAAGCTTGGCCTTGGAACGGCCTGCGATGGCCCAGCGAGCGCACGCCCATGAACCGCCCGACGCGGCCATCCCGCCGAGCGCCCGAGCGACTTGCTCGCCCGTGTATCCTGTCGCTCCGTAGATGATGACGTCGAACTCGCGCTTCGGCGCCATGGAAACAAAGAAGAGTGTTGGGCTTCGACGGTTTCATTTCGACAAACTTTTGGTGCGGCATGCCCATCCAAAACCAGCATGCAAGAGGGGGGAGGGGGGGGGAAAGGGGATTTTGTAAGGTGGTACCGGATCGTCTGATGAGATTCGCACCGAAAAGGAAATAGGGGAGGGCGACGCGTATTAAGAGGGGACGGACACGCCCGCCGTCCCCACGACTCCATGTACTCGGCCATGATGGCCTCGAATTCGCCCGAGTTCATGATCTTGCGCACGTCGTCGGCCGAGAAGAGCCGGTACTTCGCAGCCGAGAAGAGCCGGTACTTCGCAACGGACATTTGAGTGCGAGCCAGCCGTCAGCGGTCATGATCGAGCTCACGACGGCCGGCTCGACGTGTTGCTCCTTCCGCAACTCGTCGACCAGGTACCTTGGTACCATGCGCACTCCACTACTGAGGAGGCTGTCCAAGTGCGGCCACGTACGGACCAGCAGCTCGGCCGCCTCGGACCGGTCCGCGCAATGAACCAGGCCCATGGCCGGCGCCGAGAGCTCCATGCGCAAATACTTGGTGAGTTCCAAGATCTCGGCGAGGAACCACCCTGTTTGAGATCGCCCCAGAGCAAACCGGTGTTGAGGACGAATCCGTCAATCTTGTCCGGCTCCTGGGGGTCGAGCTTGGGATCGACGAACGAGCACAACTGCGCGTAGTCGTACATCCCCGCATGCGTGCCCGAGAGAGAGCTCGCTGAGGGCTGGCTTCGCGTTGGAGGTGGAAGGCCTTGTGCTCGCGCACCCACGTCTCCGCCGACTGCAGGCGCGCTAAAGGCTCGTCCTTCGAGACTAGGGAGAGCCTGAAACACGGCTCTCCCACTGGGAGAGCCTGAAACACGGCTCTCCCACTGTCAACACGCACGCACCGGTCCAGCCATTGTTGCTTGAGGGGCATCGCGTGCTCTTCGGCGGAATCGTAGATGAGGACCTGTTGTGGACGCAAAGAGCTTGGCCACAATTCCCATCATACACGATCGGATTGATGATCAAGATTGCTTGAGGCAAGCCGCGAGCGAGGGTGTAGAGGCTGTCGCACGTCAGCATGCTCCGCGCGTTGATCGTGTACAGGCGTGAAAGATGAAAGATGCTGCTGGATCAAGAACCTTTTGAAGTAGTCGAGTTCGTTCGAGAAGCGGCCAGCCTCAACGGCGGTCACCGCCTTGGTACCATGCGCACTCCACTACTGAGGAGGCAGTAGCTGTCCAAGTGCGGCCACGTACTGACCAGCAGCTTCGCAGTGCTTTTGCTGTAGTCGCCAACTCTACGCACGTACGCAGGTCGATTTCTGAACACAAGATGACCAGCTCCTCGAGCTCAGAGCGCGTATGCCTTGGAAGGAGATTATGAAGGTTTGACGATAGTTCCATAATCACAGCTACCTGCACATGGGATTGGTAAGGGAATGGCATAGACGATAGAGGATCAGAGAGGGGCAAGGAAGGCCATCAGAGACAATCGAGCAAGATCAGACGCGATCAGATGAAGACCTAAGGGTTGAGGTTCGGCACGCACCCGTGAGATTGAAGTCACACCACCGTACGGATCATCTGGCCTTTATTGAGCCAGGTGGCTTGCGCCCATGCTTGGGCGCATGCTTGGGCGGCAGCCCCACCTGCTGGAGGTTCTGCGGCCACTGTGCTCGTGGGCTGCTGGCGGCGGCGTGCTGGCATGCATTTAGCGCGGCCATCAGCGTCGGCTGAAGGCCTGAGCTAGTTTGTGGCTGCTGCTGATACATGCTCGGCAGTCCCGCGCTTGCGGGGCCGAGCGGCTGCGGCAAAGGCGGCGGCTGATAGTCCCCATACACAGCAACAGGGTGCCTAAAAATGAATTATTAATTGCCCTCCAGGTTTCTTGCGTGCCAGTCGTAGCAGTGTGGAGATTTGCTTAAGATTCAAGAACGCAAATACAAAAAAGTCTTCATTTTGCTTCACACACGGGTGTTGTGAACTTGACTTGACTTGACTTGACTTGACTTGTCTTGACTTGTGAGTGAGAATGAAGCGACTGTGACGTGTGCGAGGTGTTGCCCTTAACGCTTTGAGTTTGGTATGCGCGTGTTGGTGTGTTGTGAATGAATGACTTGACTTGACTTGACTTGAATGCGATGGTCGCATCCAAATAAATATGCTGCCCGAAAGGTCGGCCGACGCCGTCGCCTCCTCAGCCGCCGAAGCCTCGCCGGCGCATTCATCGACGCAGATGCCTCAGCTCGACCTATTGGCGCTCGTCAGCAATCCTCCCGCTCCGCCGCCAAAGGACGCAGAGAGCCCGTTGAGCGATTGCTTCCTGTGCTGTGAAGGCCCCAAGCCCGGCGAGCCGCTGATCACGGGCGTGTGCTCGTGCCGCCGCACGGCCATGCACCTGAATTGTCAGCGGCGCATGCTCGAGGCGGCGCGATCCTGGGACGATGACGAGCAGCCGAGCCGGATGATCATGCGCTGTGGAGTCTGCCACTCGACGTTCGTCAATGCGGACATGAGCCCGTATTGGCGCCTGAGTTGGCTCGGCGCCCTATGGCTCACCTGCTGCGCCGGGGTGGGCGTGATGCTATGGTCGGGCTACACGGTGCTCGAGAAGGGCAGCTCGCGCGACCCGCGAGTCAGCTTCTGGTCACGTGAGTGGTGGAGCTTCGAGCTCACAAACCTGACCTGGTGGCGCATCGTGGGGTTGCTGTACATGACGATCTCGATCATGATGGCGGGCGCGGCGTTAACATGGCTCGCCTATGACCTCTTCTACTCGACGGGCGACCATCTCGACCACCTGTTCGTCAAGCACTATGCGGTTAGGGTGTGGTACCCCGAGCACGAGCGAGCGAGAACGCGCGCGGCACGCGAGAGCGCGCGCACGCTGCTATGACACGTATCGTTCCGTGCATGTTTTTTCGCTAAGGAATCTGTAATGCACGTGCGCGGACGTCTACAAAAGGCGGTACTACGTATTGGAAAAGGCTAGTCGATGGCTTGCTTGTATGTAACGGGTCTAGAGCGTAGAGGGTGTACGGTGTAGCGAAGTGTAGCGTGGGACAAGACGCGTCGCGCACTGAGACACAAGGGGCAGACGGAGTTAGCTCCATTCTATACTTCGGCGTCACAGCCGCGACCCGCGCAATGAGCGTAGCTGAGAGACAACTGCGTTACTTTTGTGACGAAACTCGTGTCGACGTCGCCGAGAGGCTATCGGACGCGCACGCCGACTCTCGGGACCACGCCGACTGGAACCACGATGTCCAGCGCCACGACTGGCGGCCGCTCTGCCCTAGAGCCATGTTTCCGCACAGCAGCACTGCTGCTACGCAAGCTGCAGCCCGTGCCAGCGGATAAGCTGGCTGGCAGCCTGTGGCGCACACACCGCGAGAAGCTGATAGCGTGCATCGAGGGCGACCAGCGTCGGCTGCGCCCGGCGGCACTCTCGCTGCTGGCATCGCTCGCGGCGAGCAACGCGGTCGTGGCCCGTGAGCTGCTTCAGGAGCTCGAGCGCAGTGGCATGCGCATTGATCGCGGCTTGCGCGAGGCTGAGGCGGGCGGTGGCAGCCCGCAGCTCGTCGCTCTGGGACTCGCATTGATCGGCACGGACGATCCAACGGTGCTGCTGCGCCTGCTGAGCGGCGAGCATCGCCGACTCGCGAGTGCACCATTGAGGCTGCTCCCGCGTGTACCAGAGGGCCTCCAGCTGCGTGTGCTCGCTGCGGTGCACGAGCGCATCCTACGTGCCACCCACCTGCCCGTGCGCGCCAAGCTCGCGCCGTGCACTGGGACCCTCGAGGCCATCGCCTCGCTCCTTGGAAGCGGCGGTGCGGTCGCGGATGCGGCGCACGCCCACCTGGTCTTCGTGTGCACCACGCTCATGCCCGCCTGGCTGGGGCGGGGCGCCGGCGGCAGCGAAGGCACCAGCTCCGAAGGCGACCGCGCCCGCGCCGCAAGCGGCGGCGGCGGCGGCGGCGCTGGTAGCGGCGGCGGCGGCGGCGGCGGCGGCGGCGGCGGCGG
>JWZX01001837.1:0-12435 GCA_001275005.1 Chrysochromulina tobinii | reverse complement strand
GCGCGTGCGGCAGACGCGTAACGGCCGGCGGTGCGGCCGGAACCCCCGATAAGCTCGAGGCGCGAGAGGCGGAGGCGGGCATGCGCAAACCGGTAAAAAGACACCGGGGGGAGCCGGGACACACACCGGTATTCATAATACGCGTTGTCCGTGTCCCATGAATACGGGACGCGTTGTCCGCTTCGAACCGACACCATTCTAATGTGTGTGCACAGTCACGCAGACATCACCTACCCTCCACGCGCTTGGCCATCGTCACGAGCGTCGTGGGCTCCTCTCGGAGCAAGGACTCGTTCTCAATCGGCAGAAAGGCGCTCATAGGGTTGGTAGAGGGCGCAAGGCGCAGCGAGGAGGCGCCCTCAGTGCGGTAGATCGGCTTGTAGCCGCGGCCCTCGTAGAGCTTGCGCGCCGCTCCATTCTTCTCCTCCACCTGCAGCAGCACATCGTCCATATCCTGGCAGCACAGCTCGCAAAAGTCGCAGAGTTCGCGACCCAGGCCCTGGCCTCGGTATGACGGCGAGACCGCCAGGTTGGCAAGGAGCGCGTACGGCGCGTACGTATTCGCAAACTTTTGCACGAGCAGCCCCTCGTCCCGCTGCAGCACGAACGCCGCGAGTGCACCGATGCCGCTCTCGCCAAATACAGCTTGGGCTTGCTCGCTCTCCGCGTCGGTCATTGCGTCGAGCTCGGTGCGGACCAGCCGATCGGCCTGCTCGCTGCGCAGGACAGCGCCCGTCGACGGATCGAACAGGGAGGCCTCGATACCCACGCAGCCCACCAATTTCCCGCTCTTCTCGTCGCGAGCCAAGATGAGATCGTTCCAGAAGAGTGATGGCGTCTCTCTCCCACTGAGATTGGATGGCCGCTTCTCGCGCCGGAGGCCGTACCGCGAACCCAGATCCTCGGTCACCTTTCGCACCAGCTGATTTCGCTCGCCGCTGCTCAGCTTAACACCGTCACCAAAGGTTGTGCTCGCAAGCCAGAAGGAGTCCACAAAGAAGGTCGCGACTTCCGAAAGACTCTCGGCGGTGGCCCCTTGGAAGTCCAGTGTCGCGGCTGCCATTTGTACGCGCGGCATCGGGTAAAGCATGCGGCGCGCCGCGGACGGCAACCATCCGCTTGAGCTCGCAAGCACAATGAGGCCGACGAGCATCATCCTCTACCTTGAGGAATCAAAAGGATATTCCCGGAAACTACAGTACCGGTAAAAAGTGTGTGTCCCGGCTCCCCTCGGCGTCTTTTTACCGCCGCGCGGGGCCGGTTCAAGTTCAAGTTCAGTTTCAAGTATCGCGGGCCTGCCGGGCCTCTGAGCTTACCGACGCCTTCCAGCGCGACATGCAGCAACGAGCCGGGCCACTGATGCAAGCCGACGCCTTTCTGCGCGCGACGTTCAACGGTGCGCTCCTCGGCGCGGATGCGTACTCGACGATCAAGCTTCTCCTCGTGCTGCTTGGCGTTTCTCGCGTGCTCAAGGACCTCAGGCGAGCCTCACGCTGCGAGGGCCTCTACTCTTGGCTTATGGCATGTATCTCGCCGTGGCTCAAGCGGCTGCCCTTTGTGCAAAGCCAGCTCAAGAAAGAGACAGACAAGCTGCGCCACGACATCCAGCCGTCGCTCATCAAGGACTTGACGCAGCCGAAGACGCGGTTGCCCGCTGCGGGCATGGCCGAGGACAAGGTGCTCAAGCTGATGCTGGAGCGGCGCGAGCTGGACACCAAGTACTGGCAGGACGGTCGAGTCACCGGCGCCATCTACCACGGCAAGCGCGAGTACATGGACTTTGTCGGTATTCGCTCTGATGGCCTCTGATGACCTCTGATTGCCTCTGATGACGTCATCTTTCATCAGGTAAGGTGTCCGGCCTCTTTGCGTTCACCAACCCGCTGCACGCCTCAATCCATCCGGCGACGCGGCAGATGGAGTCTGAAGTTATCAGCATGGTTCTGCGTATGTACTCGGGTCCGGCGACGGCCTGCGGCGCCTTCACGACGGGTGGCACCGAATCGATTCTGATGGCGATGAAGGCGTACCGCGACAAGGGGCGCGCCGAGCGCGGCATCACGGAGCCGAACATCGTGGTGTGCGTCACAGCACATGCCGCCTTCGATAAGGCGGCGCAATACTTCAACCTCGAGTGCCGCAAGGCACGCACGACCGGTCCGCAGGAGGTCGACCTCGTGCACGTGCGCTCGCTCATCGACGCCAACACCGTCGCGATCGTCGGCTCCGCGTGCCAATACGCTCATGGCACCATCGACAATATTCCGAAGCTCTCAGAGCTCGCACTGAGCTACGGCGTAGGGTTGCACGTGGACTGCTGCCTGGGTGGCTTCCTGGTGCCGTTTATGCGCGCGGCGGGCTTCGAGCTGCCGCACGAATACGACTTTCGCGTGCCCGGCGTCACCACCATCTCGTGCGACCCGCACAAATATGGCTTCGCTCCAAAGGGTTCGTCAGTGCTCATGTTCCGCACGCCCGAGCTCCGTCATTACATGTACACGTTCGTCACCGAGTGGACTGGCGGCATCTACGCGACGCCTTCGATCCTCGGCTCGCGCCCGGGAGGCGTGGTCGCCGCCACGTGGGCCGCGATGATACATCACGGCGAGGCTGGCTACATCGAGACCACGAGACAGATTGTAGGGGCCACTCGCAAGATCGGGGCAGCCATCGAGGCCATCGACGGTCTCGAACTCATGGGCCGACCGGATGTATGCGTGGTCGCATGGCACGGGAAGCCCGGCAGCGGCATCAATTGCTACTCGCTCTGCGACGCGCTCAAGGAGATCCGCGGATGGGATCTCGCCACGCTCCAACGGCCCGCCTCAGTCCATTTGGCACTCACATTGCCCACGAGCGCGAACGCGGACTTGTTCATTGCGGACTTGAAGGAGGCTGTGGCCATGGTGCGTGCGGACCCGGTCAAGTACTCGGGCGGCACGGCTGGCCTGTACGGCACCGCCTCCAAGATGCCCGCCTCCTTTGTAGAGGAGTCGGCCAAGGTCTTCCTGGACGTGATGACGTTGGCCGCCGAGGAGGAGAGTGCTCCTGGCGCCGCAGCCGCGTAAGCGCAGGCCAGAGCCGGCTGTCAGCTACGGATGCAACGAGCGAGTGCAGGCTCCTTGTCCCACTCGACGTGGCCGATGAGGAAGGAGGCGACGACGCCGCTGATGAAGGCTTAACGAACGAGGTACCTGGCGTAGAGGACGGCGAAGAACTCGACTTCGTCCCAGCCTTCGAGCTCGGTCCAGAAGCCATCGCCAGCGAGGTTGAAGTGCAGTCTGAACTCATCGCGTAGAACTGGTTCAGCAAAAGCGACGGAACAGATGTCGCCGGCAGCAGCCCGGAACTTGATGAGCCAGTCGTTGATGCTGAGCTTGTCGTTCGGGTTGAGACTCTTGAGCGACTGGCAGAGCTTGATGGTGAATTTGGGTTCGTCAAAATCGGTGCGCAGTTGTTTGAAGTCGATAGACCAGTTGTCCGCTACCATTGGAGAGCCAGTAGATGACATGCTGTTGTACTAAGACGTACTGGTTCCACTGTTAGTATGCTCCACTGAGCTGTGCACTTCTGGCGCCACTGCGCACACGCACAAAGACAAGGACCACCATCGAGGTGACGCTGTCGTCCAGTCACGGAGCAAAGTCAGGGACTGGCTCTCCCCAGATAGTTGCCCGGAAAGGCAACTGGACAACCTCGACCACACGATGATCGGTTACAGACACCCACCACTATTCACACATGAACACGGAGTTGTGTCAACTTGTGTCGACCGAGGGGATCGGAGCCGTCCTCATGAGACGGTGTGGTGAGCGCGGGGGGACCTTGAGATGGTGTGGTGAGCGCGGGGGGGACCGCGACGAAACTCAAACTGTACCGACTGAGAGACGCTCAAGGAAGCGCATGAAGCAAGCTAATACCTAATTAGTCGAAATAACACAAGTAGCTAAACAACATAAGTACCCCTGTAGCCAACGGAGTAGGAAAGGGTGGGGGGAGAGGATGGAATTATGCCCCCTGACTGACTGGTCTCTCTTGCATGTTCAGTGCACGTTCACACCCGCTAAAATCGAGGCCGCGTGATCTGGCGACTAGCTCGTTTTCGCGACGCGGAAGATATGTCGGCAAATCGATTGCTGCTGGTCGCGGTGCTCGTGCCGGCTGCCCATGCGCAACTCGAGATCTCCACGAGCACCTTCATTCAGGCGGCACAGATGCAGGTCGCATGGCTGCTCCACCTCGAAGTGCCCTCGAATGCTCAGAGCCGCGCGGCAGCCACTTTGCTGCAGCCAGTGATGAAGCAAGCGGCGACATACTTCCATGAGCTGCGCAGCGAGAAGGGCGTGCGCGTTGGCCACATCGACATGCAGAGCAACGCTGAGCTGCAGCGTGTCTTGTGCGACGATGGCGTCTGCCAGCCGCTCGTGCTCTACAAGTCGGGGCGCACCTTGAGCTACCGAGGCTCGGGCAAGATCGAGGATATCGTCGGCTGGGTGGATAAGTCGGGCTTCGCAGCGGGCAGTGCTCCCAGCATGGCGAGTTCCACAACCGCTCAGCAACAGGCGGCAGCCTACCGTACCCAGGCGAACGCCGCCGCGGCGGCGGACGACCAGAAGGCGAAGCTGCAACGGTACCTGCAACAGCAGCAGCAGCAGGCGACAGCCGCACGTGCACCGGGAGGCACCAGCGCCGGTGCGGGCGCCGGTGCGGGCGGCAGACAGTATCAGTACTCGCAGCAGCAGCAGCAGCAGCAGCAGCAGCAGCAGCAGCAGCAGCAGCAGCAGCAGCAGCAGCAGCAGCAGCAGCAGCAGCAGATGGCACAGCTGTTGCAGCAGGCGGCAGCACGTAGTGCTGGTGCCGAGCGTCTGGCACCCAAGTACGCGCCCGTCACGAAAGCAGCTCCATCGAAGAAGGAGGTCGATCGCGACGGTGACGGGCGCATCGACATCATGTATGAGGATAAGGATGGTGACGGCACGTACGAGAGCGTGTATGAAGACACGGACGGTGACGGCACGCTGGAGACCATGCATGAGGACACGGACGGCGACGGCAAGTACGACGCGGTGCACAAGGATCTGGACGGTGACGGCAACGCGGACCAGATCCATGAAGATACCAAGGGCACCGGCCGCGCCAATCTGATCCACGAGGATGTGGACCGGGATGGTACGCTCGATTTGGTGCACGAGGATGTGGATGGCGATGGGACAATGGACCTCATTCACGAAGACGTGGACGGCGACGGCTCCGCAGATTTGATCCATGAAGATGTGAACAAGGACGGCACGATCGATCTGGTGCACGAGGACACCGACGGCGATGGCAAGCCCAATCTGATCCACGAGGACACCGATGGCGACGGAGTCTTCGATCTGATGCACGAGGACCTCGATGGCGACGGCGTGATCGATGCGATACACGAGGACCTCGACGGCGACGGCGTGGCGGACCTCGTCTATGAGGACGTGGATGGCGACGGCGTGCACGATCTGATCCACGAGGACATTGACGGCGACGGCGTGCTCGACGTGGCCCACGAGGACACGGACGGCGACGGCGATGAGGACTTGCTCCACGATCTGCGAACAGGCCAGTACCGTGAGCGGGGCGACATCCCGCAGGACGAGATGTTCCTGCGCAGGCGGGAGGCGAAGAAGGCGCAGAAGAAGCAGGGGTCTGGCGGCAGCGCGGGTGCTCGCAACACAATGAAGTCGCCCACCAAGCCTGCACCGCAACAGCAGCAGCAGCAGCAGCAGCAGCAGCAGCAGCAGAACGGTGCCAAGGCGCCCGCGCCGCCGCCGTCCAAGGCTGGCGGCAGCACGAGCACACAGCAGCAGATGCTACAGCAGTACCTGCAGCAGCAGAAGCTGAAGCAGCCGCAGCCGCAGCCGCAGCAGCAGCAGCAGTACGGGCAGGCGGCGGCGCAGCAGCAGGCGGCGGCGGCAGCACTGTTGCAGGCGCAGCAGGCGCAGCAGGCGCAGCAGCGCAAGAAGCAAGCGCTGCAGGAGGAACTCCTCCGCATGGCTGGTGGCGGCGCCAGCGGCAGCGGTGGCGCGACGACGCAGGCACAGGCGCAGGCGCAGGCCCAAGCGCAGATGCAGCAAAGACTGCTTGCGGCTCTGAAGCAGCAGCAGCAGCAGCAGCAGCAGCAGCAGCAGCAGCAGCAGCAGGGCTACGGTGATAGCCCCAAAGGCGGCGCAGGCGGAGGCAGTGCCACGAATAGCGCCGCCCAGCTCCAAGCGAAGCTGGCGGCTGCAGTGCAGCAGCAGCAGCAGCAGGACGGCGACGGCGACGAAGAGCCGCCCGCAAGATCGCCCGCCGGCGGCCTCGCGGGAGGCGCGGGCAGCAGCAAGGGAAGCCGCTCCAACTATGACCCGCGCAGGGATGCGACAGGGTTCGAGTTCGATCTTCAGGCCAACAGCCGAGGGCCCAACAAGGTCAGCAACAAGAAGGTGGTAAACAAGAAGGCATTGGCCGGCAAACGCGGCGTCCAGCGGAAGCAGCGCCAGTGGTGGTGCCTCTTCATGTGCCGAGCGTGAGAGGCAGCGCAGCAACAACCCTCCTAGCCTTCAGCGCGGCGTGGCGGGCCGGATGGCCACGCTGTGATCGCTGAGGTGTCGTGACTCGTTTGGGACCCACCTGACGTGTTTCGCGTTAAGTACCTCGGACTTGTGCGATAGTGTGTGTTTTCGCCCGGGGCGGCCCGGTCCCCCGGCCGCGGGCCGGGCCCGGAAGAGCGGAAGTTCGCGCGCGCCGCCGCCGGACCATGATCCATGTATGAAACTCCAAATGCGAACTGGCTAGTCTGATCGTATCATTTAGACTTACAGTTCAGTATCAGCTCGATACAGTTGTTTACGCTGCGAGCCTCTGAACTCACCCCCCGCCCGCGCCCACCCAAAGGCTACGTTTTGCATGGGCGGGGACCATGCTCGGCGGACGGTTGATAAACAGATTTCGAGCCACCTTACCAGACCGGCGGCTTGTACTCGAGCTCGAAGCCGCCTCCGTAGAGGCCTGCTGGGCGTGCCGAGACTGGGATGGCCGCTGATCCCGGTCGCGTACGTATGGGCGTGGTGCCAGTGTGGGTCGGCGACGGCGTGGTGGCCCGGGATGCGCGGGCTGTGTTGCTGGCGCGTGGGGTGCGCGGGGGACTCGGGGTGCTGCCGTCGCTTTCTGGGCTGGCGTGCGGCGTGGGTGTAACGGCGCGCTTGCTGAGCAGCATCGTGCCCGGACTCTCGGGCCGCGACCGAAGTGCCGATCCTGGTACCTCAGTAACATTGAACTCGAGTTCTGCTGCGATCTCCGCCGACGATCTCTCTCGATCTTTGCTCCTGATGCCGGTGGCTGTGCCAGGTCGTGTGGTTGGCGTGGACAAGAGCGGCCGTCGAGCGATGGCCGTCGAAGGGCGGGCAACCGACCTGACCGGAGGCGGACTCGATGGGCGGGTCCCCGGGCCAAACTCCGGCATGATCGACTGCGGAAGCCAGTCGACGGGGAGTTGATTTGGGCTCATCGAGCGAGGGAAGTACGGCAGCCGCGAGCCGCGAGGCGAAGGGGGCGAGCTCGCCCCTTCCGCAGCCCATGCGGCCAGCGCCCGCGCCGCGTCCCTAGGCGGCGAGGCGCGGGCGTTGTCGAAGCTAAAGAGGCGTGGCGTGGTAGGCGGCGACTTCTTTAGTCGCGGCTCGAACGGCGGCGAAGGCGTGGGAAGCGCGTGTATACGAAACTGGCCTGCCACGCGAGGCTGAGCCTTTTGCGGCCGTTGCGACGTCCGTGGGCTCTGCGCGATTGCGGTCGCCGGCCTTCGAGGGCTGGTGGGCACGGCCGTAGGACTGACTAGGGCACTGCCCACAACCTGAGGCCCCCGCCCCCCGGCGTGCGTCTGTTGATAGGCGGAGTGCAAGCCCTGTCGACGCGCCGCCTGGGCGGCGGCGGAGCGGCGATTACGCTCAATGTGGTCTATATGGTAGCTTAATTTGGGAGCCGCGGTGGCGGTGGCGGTGGCAGCGATGCCTGCTGCGTAACTTATCCCCTCGAGCGGCCGGAACCTGGGCGGCACGCCTCTTTCTGAGACGCGCTCGAGGAGCAGCGATAGGAAGGCCGCGTACTCGGCGGGTGCCATGCTTGTACAGTGGCCGTCGGCAATATCGAAGATCAGCGACAGTAGTTTGACGCGTGGGAGTGAGCGACAGCAGCTCGAGCGCGTGTGAACGAGGGGGCGAGAACAGACGATGCGATCCCAGTCGGCCGTTACATGTTCTTGTGCACTCTCGAGATCAAACGGTGGAGGCAGCAGCGCCTTCCGAATGCGCAGCATCAATTGGAGAAACGGTGCGTAATTGATGGTATCTGTTGATTCGGGTCCATCGGCTTCTGGTGGACAGCATGAGCGTGCCGCTAGACCCCACCAGCGGTTGAGCTGCTCGCGAACATCATCGTGCTGCTGGAACTTGTGGCGTAGCGTGGCGGCAGATATCGCTGGCGGTGTAGTGCCTGGCGCGTGGCGGTATGATGGTTCGGTCCACATACCGTGGCCGGCGGAAGCCCGCCAACCGTCCGTCGTCTTCTCTCGCGAGTGCACGCTCACAGCACACTGCCGCTTGCGGTGTGCTTCCTCTAATTGTCTTGCGGCAGCTATCTCGGCCCATTCCGACCACTTGGATGCGCTGCGATCATGACACCAGAGGTCGTCCGCCTCAGCGGCAGCGCTGCTCGCCGACGCGACCATTGGCAAGGGTTCGCTCGAGCCGCGGTGCAGGGCGACGGCTGCGTCCGTCGGCTGCACGACGTTCCTTATTGCAAGACCAGGCGGAGAAGTTGTTGGCGGAGTTGTCCAAAAAAGGTTCAATGTCTCGATGTGTCGTTACTTATGCCAACGACGATGTGAGAAACGGTCGCTCTGAGAGGGGGTGTCACAAAACCTCCTCCACAAAGAGTGCTACCGCCGGCTTCCCCATCAATATTACTACAGAGAGTTACCCGACCGTCTGGACTTCTACTGCTTCTCCTGTGTGGCTTCTGCCTCGTCCGCACGCAAGCTGTTCAATCGCTTGAAGGCCGCCTCGATACGTCGTTGCCGTTTGGTGCCCTTGGTTGCCAGGTTGATCGAGAAGTCGGGATGCAGTAGCCGCAGCACCTTGCGCACGGCGCTGCTCATCTCTGCATCCGTCGCCGACTCGGCAAGCCCCAGCGCATCCATGAGCGACCGGCTGCTATGTGCGAGGATGCGCCGCGCGGCCACGTCGCGTTCCCTCGCCTTGGCGCTGCGCGAAGCAGCCAGGGCATGCTCCTCCTCTGAAAGTCCATCGTCCTCCACTTCCTCACCCTCCGCCTCCTCGTCCTCGTCGAGCGCGCCCTCATCGCCCTCAACGGTCGTGCCGCGCCACTCGGCGTAAGGATCGGTCGGCGCCCGCTGCTCTGCCGCCTGCTGTCTGCTGCTCTGCCAGCGGTCTTTCATGCGCCTGGCGGCCGCCTCACTGCTATTCCTCTCCGCCTCCTCGGCATCGAGCCGCCGCTGCATGCGTACGCGTAACTCCGCATCATCCGCCGCCCACTTGCGCCGCTCCTCTTCCTCGGCCTTCTCCGCCGTCGTCTTCGCCTTAGCTTCCGCGGCCACGCTCGCCCTCTTGCGCGCCGCCTCGCGCTTCTCGCGCTGCTTCTCGCGCTTTAACCGTGTCTCGAAGTGCGACCTGGCCTGCTTCTCGCGCTGCTTCTCATTCTCCCGCTCGCGGAGCTGCGCGCGCTTCTTGTGCTCGGCCGCCAGCTTGTCGGCCGCCAGCGTCGCAGCACAAGGAGCGGCAGGCTCTACCTTGACGAGGTTGCGCCAAGGTACGTCGACCGGCGTGCCCATCACCCCTCGAATGCGATCGAGTTCTCTAGCGCTCTGCGGACGTGGACTGCCGCCACGCGGGCTCGCAAATCGTGGCGTTAGCGCCTTGCGAGGCGAGGCCGCGCCAGCAGATCGTGGCGAAGCCAAGCGAGCAGAATGCGGCGAAGCTAAGCGAGCAGAATGCGGCGAAGCCAAGCGAGCAGAATGCGGCGAAGCCAAGCGAGCAGAACGTTGCGCACCAGCCTGTGGCGACGAGCCTCGGGCGCTACGCGTGCTGCCTGCAAACGGCGGTGATGGCGGCGCTGGTGGTAAGGCGCGTAGCGGTGGGACTTTCTTCGGAACATCCAACGTTTTGGCGGCAGCGTTGGATGCCATGAGCGCCGCGCCGCTGCAAGCCAAGAACACCAAGAACCCAATTTGAGAGTGAACTACATTAATAATTGTATGAGGTACGTACGTGGGCTTTGAAGGTGTTAACAACTCGGCTGTTAATATCGGGTGTTAACACTCGGCGGCTTTCGGATACTCGGAACGCTGAACGCTGAACGCTGATCATTCAAGATTCAACATACAACATCCGCTCGTAACGAAATCGAAGGCCAGGATCGAACTAGGTTGTACATGTTTAAACATGTACCGATACATGTAGGCTCGCTACTGGGCTAGTACTCGCTAGTTGTTGTCATGCTTGTTGTCCGTGTAGCGTGTTGATGAATTGTTGAATGGAGAATGGTGTTGGTGAATCTTGAATGGTGAATGGTGAATGTTGAATGCAGGACCCGTAGCGGCTGACGGCGGGGCGGCTGAACGTGAACGCATACATATAAACATATCGAAGGATGTTCGATGTTGGTACTTGTTGCACGATGCCGCGACTGAAACAACATACAGCAACTCATAACGCAAGCGTCGTTCTGCGATCTGCGTTGTGTCAGGACTCAGCATTCCTTGTGTGAGAGTGTGGTGTGGGTTTGAGACTTTGAGTCTGGTGAGGCGACAGTGCAGGGGCGGACTTGGAATTGAAATCCCGGAATTTCGGAATTGTAATCCTAGCCCCCTCGAAATCCATGACGTTGAAATTCCCAGATTCCAACAAAAGTCGTGGAATCGGGAATTTGAGTCTCAAACTCGGAAACTGGGAATTGTAATCCTAGCCTATACTGTCCTCCCCGTACACTCTGTCGGGAAATGTAATCCTAATCTTGGAATCTGGGATTTTCACTGGGTTTCCAATGCCACTGGGGGCCGGATTTGCAAATGGGAATTTCGGAACTTCACAAAAGCGGGTGCATCGTCTATACTCCCGCAACCCGCATTTTTCCATGTTGCGACCCAAGCGTGCGGGTGCTGGCGTCGTCGACCGCTGGCAACCGCCAGACTGGAAGCCTCCTCCTCGGAGCCTCGACGAGCTCCCAACGGCTACAATTCCGGGCCCGTTGGGCAAGGGAATGATCTCCGGCCTATGCATCGCGCGCACGGGCCTCAAAGATAAGAAGGGTCGCGTGCTCAATGAAGTCGGGCTCTTCGTCGGCCAAGGACGCGACGATGTGGCGCGCGGCGACTTTCTCTGCATGGTCAAAGGTGTGCAAGTCTACGGCGAGTCGCTCGACGACACGCACGCGATGAAGATCAGCGACACCTCGTTCGACGAAGCGACGCGCACATCTGCGGGTACGACGCGGCGGGTTGCTGGGAGCGCGGAGCGCGGAGCGCAGCGCTTACGGAACCGAACCAAGTCGCGCACGCGGCGGGTTTAGGGGTTAATTTCGATTTATGGTTAGTAAACGCAACGCGGCGGGTACGACGCGGCGGGTCGCTGCTTCCACGTTCCACGTGGTCCTCTAAGCGTAGCCAACCGCCCACCACAGGCTTAGGCGGGACGCACTTGCACAGGCCCAGCATTATTTATTTTTTCCAACCGAACCACAGGTGGAGCGGTATGACGGTTACTCTTACGGCTACGCCTTACTGGCTAAGCATTATATTTTTATGTGTTAGGAAAACGTTCGGAACCACAAGCGCGGAGCGCGGCGCCGTAGGCGACGTACATGCGCTCGCGGCGGGCAGTTACGGAACCTAACCACTGGCGTAGCCAACCGCCCGCCACAGGCTTAGGCGGGTGGACGCACTTGCACAGGCCCAGCATTAAATTTTTTATGTGTTAGGAAAACGTTGATCGAAGCCACAAGCGCGGAGCGCGGCGCCGTAGGCGACGCACATGCGCTCGCGGCGGGCAGTTACGGAACCTAACCACTGGCCCAGCACATCCCCCCAAACTGACATGTAATGTAACATCATGGATGGTTCTCATTCCACGGGTCGATCTTGTCATTTGTATGGAATTATTATGAACCGAGGGTGCTACAGCCCATTTTCGAGGCCCATTTACGGCCCATTGGTCTGCGGCGGGTACGACGCGGCGGGTTGCTGGGAGCGCGGAGCGCGCAGCGCTTACGGAACCGAACCGAGTCGTGCACGCGGCGGGCTTAGGGTTAATTTTTATTATGGTTAGCAAAACGGCAACGCGGCGGGTACGACGCGGCAGGTAGCTGGGAGCGCGGAGCGCGGCGCGCAGCGCGTAGGGGGGGGGAGGGGGGGGGGGG
>JWZX01001835.1:0-25834 GCA_001275005.1 Chrysochromulina tobinii | reverse complement strand
GGCGGCGGCGTCGGCGGTGATGGCAGCCTGGGTGGCGCCAGAGGGACTTCCGCCACCACCGTGCCGCCTGCGGCCAAAGCAGCACCAAAGCGTCCGAAGCTACCAATGAGCATTGTGCTGCAGCCCAAGGCACCCGCGCCGCCGCCACCACCACCCGCGCCGCCGCCCGTGCCAGCAGCGCCAACAGGTAGCAACGGTGCCGCAGTGCTCGGCTTGGTGGATTATGATAGCAGTGGCAGCGGGTCTACGTGAGACGTAATGATCCATGTCTGAGCGCCACGAGCAGCCACAGAGGCAGGCTGCAAGAGGTGCATCTACAGTCCGGCGTAACCCTTGTAGTCAACCCTCAACCCTTGCAACTTGCCACGCGCGCTGCGAGCCGCGTGAAGGCGGTGCGCGAGCTGCGTGTGCACGGCTGCTGTACGTTTTTCTTTACAAGCGGTACAATATATATAATTGTTACAGATCAGAAGACATAACAACGATCAGTGGACGGTGCGGCGTATCGTTACGGAAGACAGTTTTCGCCGAAAGTCGCCACACTGAGGTGTCGACTCGCGCGGGAAATCGCCGCCCCGCTGCTCGACGTGCTACAACTGGAGATTCCGTCGTCGGCGAGTAGTGCGAGGGCTGCCACGAGCTCAGCGCCTTGCGGTGGGACCGGACAGGGCAATGAGGCCACAGGGACTAAGCCCGCAGCAGCGTAGCAGGCCGAGACCTCGGCCGCGGTGAGCGCACGCGCCTGGCCAGGCGCCAGTGAGCCGAGGAGCAGCTGACCGAAGGCGACGCGCACCAAGCGACGCACCCGCAGCCCGGCCCGTCGGCACAGCCGCCTCACCTGACGATTCAAGCCCTGCCGAAGGACCACAGAGACCCAGAAGACGTGCGGTTCGTTCCCCCGCTCGGAGAGTGAGGCCCGCGGTACGAGGCACACCTCAGCAGGCGTGCTCAACGTGCCCTTGATGTTCAACGGCCGCGCCATGCAAGCCACGGCCGCCACCCGCCGCTCCAGCGTAGCGGCAGGGCTATCCTCGCAGCCGCTGTACAAGTCGGGTACGAGAAACTCGACCTCGACGTGGTAAGTCTTGGTCACAGTCTTGGCCACATTCACACCTCTCTCAGTCAGCTCTGCTGCTACTTGACAGTCGACCTCTGGCTCCGTAGCAGCAGGCTGGGAGTCAGGCTCGGCATGAGGTTCGGCAAGGGCCTGCAGCAGCTTCCCGTCGTCGGAGAAGAACAACAAGCCCTCCGTGTCGGCGTCCAGCCTGCCTGCGAACGGCACTCTCGGGTAGCCTGATGGCAGGGCATCATGAACACTGACGTCCTCCGGACGGCCGAATTGGTTTGGCTGGCTCAGCACTCCGGCAGGCTTGTTGAACACAAAGTGGAAAAAGGAGGGATTCGGTCTCAGCGAAGCTGCTGCTCGCCACACGGACCGCTCGTTGACGATTGCAGCAGCGGCGACAGCCGCTACGAGTCCACGATCCGGGTTTCGTACAAGGGCTTGAATAAGTTCTGAGCTGAGGCCGGACATGAAGAGCGCAGCACGCTGCTCTAAAAGCTGGCGAGTCCTCCACCAGTGTTCATCCTTGCGAACATCGTGCTCTGAAGTTGTTGTCGTCATCGTCATGTCGAGCCTCGGCATCCTGGTGGTGCAGGGCGTGACGAGTGCAGACGAGAGTACCATTTGTGTGGGAAATCTGGGAAACGCATGAAATCTCTTCATTTGTGGCTTTGGAGACACCGCGGGACAGTCATTTCCGACTTTCTCTACTTATTACATGTATCGACAGCGCGCTCGTCCGCTCTCGCGCCAAAGTTTGAAGTGATCGAGTGTTCCTGTCTCACGAGTCTCGATCATGGACTTCCTCTTCTCACGATGCCAGTCGTCCGCCACAGATGACCAGCTCAAAGAGGCGACAGCGCTCGCCTCCACTGGCACCATCGGAGACGTGGATAAGCTCCTCTCGTGGCTGAATGCCAGCGCTGCCTCACCATCGGGCACAACCCTGTGCGCTGCATGCTGTGAGGCGATCGAACAGATCGCCCAGCGCGGCGACTGGGAGGGCGAGGCGGGGCGGCCGCTTGCGCGTGCACCGCAGGTCCTCAACCGGCTCGCGCGCTGCAACGGTGACAGCGGGGTGCGAGCCCGTGCTGCGCAGGCAGTGCAGGCAGTGGAACAGGCGATAGCCTACTTGCCCGCATGGCCACTTCACGCTTCTCCCAGCTCTTCCTTGTGCGCACGCGGACCGCTGCAGCCGCTGCCACAGTCGACATCTCAGCCGCCCGCGCTGCCTCCGGTCGTGCCGCACCCGTCGTCTTTGACAGAGGCACCGAAGCCGCCCACTTGGGCCGACGCGCTCTCGGCGGCGGGCCAAGACGGCGGCGAGGTGGCAGCGGCGAAGCGATCGCGCGGCCCGTCGGCCTCAGAGCTTGGCGTCAAGCTTGAGAACATCTCGCTCTATCAGGCGCTCGTTGCGCTGCGCGCACGGCTCGCCGAGGGTAAGCCGGCGTACCAGGTCGCATCGAACCAAGTGCTCGCCATGATCGCGAACAAGCGGCCGACGAGCCGGCTGCAACTGCTCGAGATCAACGGCATTGGCAAGGCCAAGGCAGACTCGTACGGCGACTCCATCTTGCGGTGCGTTGCCGAGCACGCGCGTCCGAAGAGCGAGAGCGTCGCGGGGAGCGTCGATGCGCCGACGGCCGCCGACGACGCGGCGGCCGCCAAGGCCGAGGGATCTTCCCCGCTCTTGGCATCGGACGAACCGTCAGCAGCGCCGCAGATGAGCAACGAGCAGCAGCGTGCGGCCGAGGCGGTCCGCCAGGGTGACAGCATCTTCCTCACGGGCGGCGCAGGCACGGGCAAGAGCTACACGCTCAAGAGCATCATCGATCTGCTGCGCATGATGTACGGCAGAGAAGCCGTCTTCGTGACGGCCTCGACTGGGATCGCCGCATGCGCGCTGGGCGGCACAACCGTGCATTCCTTCGCTGGCATCGGGCTCGGGCGCGACTCGGCCAAGGAGCTCGCCGACAAGGTCGCGTCGAAGCAAGCCGTGTGCAAGCGCTGGCTCTCTTGCCGCGCGCTCGTCATCGATGAGATCAGCATGCTCGATGGCACCCTCTTCGAGAAGCTCGACTTCGTCGCGCGCACGGTGCGCGGCGCCCGATGCATGCCAACGACGCACGACCCGTCGGACGAGCCGTTTGGTGGCATCCAGCTCGTGCTGTGCGGCGATTTCTTCCAGCTGCCGCCGGTAGGCATGGAGCGCGATCCGACAGTACGCTTCCTTTTTGAGACGGATGCCTGGCGGGAGGCTCAGCTGCTGCCCATCGTGCTGACGAAGACGTTTCGCCAAAAGGAGGCGGGCTTCATTGCCCTGCTCGACGAGATGCGCCGTGCGCGCCTCTCGCCCTTCTCGATCGCGCAGCTCCAGCATCATGTGAGCCACCCCCCGGAGCAGTTTGTGCGCGGCGCGCGAGGCGGCGCGCCGCCGCTCACGTCGACCGCCCAAGCGCCCCAACCCATCGCGACCGCCGCCGCGCCGCCCGCCGACGCCGGTGGCGAGCCGTCACCGGCCATGGTCGCCTTCCCGGTGCCAGCCGGCGCGGGCGCGCCGCCCGTCGGTCTCTTCTTGTCGACGCGCCTGTATCCGAACAATGAGTCCTCGGACAGCGAGAATCAGATGCGTCTCGATGCTCTCGCGCATGGGGAGGGGGCGGCGCTGCGCATCTGGATGAGCTATGACGAGGGTGCACCGAACCTGATCAAGGATTGCATCGCGCAGCCGCGCCTCTCGCTGCGCTTGGGCGCGCAAGTGATGCTTCTCAAGAACCTCGACCAGCAAGCGAAGCTAGTCAACGGCTCGCGCGGCGTAGTCACCGGCTTCGAGGCGCCCGCAGTGGACGAGCGTCTCAAGCGCGTCACGATGCACCCAAAGGACATGCCGCCCCTCGTGCCGCGCGTCGCCTTCCAGGTGGACCCGCTCGCCGGTGCCGCCGGGTGGCTCACGCGCGTCGTGTACCCCGAAGAGTGGACAGTTGAGGAGGGTGGACGCACAGTAGCGAGCCGCACACAGGTACCTCTCAAGCTCGCCTGGTCCATCTCGATCCACAAGAGCCAGGGCATGACGATCCCGTCACTCGAGGTCGAACTCTCGAGCTGCTTCGAGGCGGGCCAGGCCTACGTCGCCCTCTCGCGTGCCGTCTCGCTCCAGCAGACGCGCATCGTCTCGTTTGCGCCCGGTAAGGTGGTCGCGCACCGCAAGGTAGTCGACTTCTACGCGGCCCTCGAGGCAGAGGCCAGCGACGACCCTCGCTGGAGCGGCGCCGCCGGCAGCGCGCCAGACGCTCACGACGGCGCGCACGCTGCCGGCGGAGGCGGCGGCAGCGGCGGCTGGGCGGCTGGGGCAGGCGCGGCTGGTCAGCCGCCGGCACCACAGCCGCAGACGCCCTCTCTGAGCGAGGAACAGAAGGCGCGCATCCATGCCAACAAGCTCGCGGCGCTGGCCAAGCGGCAGCAGTCAGCAGCCGCGAGTGCGTCAGCCGGCCTGGTCGTGACGCCGCCCCCACATGCCGGCACGCCGTGGCACCTGCAGGCGACGGTTCCGAGCAGCTTCCCGACTGTACCCTCTGGGTATGGGTATGGTTGCTTCCCGGGAGGCGTGCCGCAGCAGGGATGGCACTGCCCGGGAGGCGTGCCGCAGCAGGGATGGCGCTGAGCGGCCAGCGACCGTAGAGCCAGACGGGAGACACGGCGACGCGCCGGCGCCACGGAGCGAGAGCGAGAGAGCTACAAGCTAAACGGGACGAGGCGAAGGATGCAAAGGATGACAGGCTCTGTTCTTCGACCCGAGCGGTCGATGCGGGCGCTGTGCAGCATCGGGGTAATTCGTGCGAACTTTGTCATTGACGAAGTTTAAGGTACCGGTACCGGACCTTTCGTTTTCTAGATGGAGCCGCCGCCGTCGCCGCCTCCGTCAGATCTGTTCACTGGCGGGTTGCAACCCGTCTTCACCGCTCAGGCGTCGGCGCCCACAGTCGGCACTAAGGTGCTTGCACGACGCGAGTCAGGTCTCGACCTGGAATTTGCGACGGTTAAGAAGCTGCACAGAGACTCTGGAGACACGCTCACTCTCACGCTGCGCTTCGAGGACGGATTCGTCCTCAACGATGTGCCCATAGAGGCTGTGCAGCAGTCAGCCTCGACGACCAGCACTTTGGCAGCTGCCGTTGCCGCTGCAAATCATGCCGCGTTAGTACTCCTGGCCTCGGTCGAAGATGTGGATATCGGTTACGACGCCGCAGTGGGTCCCATGCTGCCGACCGCGATCGAAGAGGCCAACTCCACCACGACCTTCGCGACCGCACTCGCCGGGAAGTACAAGGAGGCCGGCAATCGGCTCTTCAAGGAGGGCAGGCTCGCGTGGGCGCTGCGCACGTACGTGGTCGCCGTCGAGCTCATGCAGCGGCTCGGATGGGTCTCCAACCCATCGAAGATGTTCTACGATCTAGAGGCCTTACGCGTGTGCATCCCGTGCTTCTCGAACGCAGCGCTGTGCGCACTCAAGCTGCACCGGCATGAGCTCGCGGCCCAGCTTTGCGAGAGCGGTCTGCGCTGCTCGCCCGAAGGAGAAGATCTCATCAAGCTGCTGCTACGCAGCGCACAGAGCTGGCTTGAACGGCTCGAGCACGCTGATCCCGAGCGCGCTGTCGCCCTGCTCGAGCGCGCGGCGAGCCTCCCAGCGGGGGGGAGCCGCCCGGTGCTCGAGCTGCTCCAGCGCGCCAAGCAAGCCGTCAAGCAGCGGCAACGGGCCGCCGACCGCGCACTCTTCGCAGGCAAAGGCTTCGGTGGCGCGCGGCTCGCGGCGGGCAGCGTGGCCAAGGCGGACGCACGCCAGGAGTGCGACGACCTGCTGCGCAAGGGCGCGGCCGCGCTGCTCGGCACGGTGCCAGCGCGCGAGTTCGTCGACATGGCGATCTTTGAGGTGCTCGAGAAGGAGCCACCCGTGAAGGACGCAAGCGCTGCGCGCGAGGCTTGCGACGCGGCGCTGCAGTGCGCCCGGGATGGAGGCGCCAGGGCGGAGGAGGCGAGGGCCCTCTTTTGGCTCGGACTGGTGGCGGCCGAGCTCGGCGAGTGGGAGGCAGCCTCGGCGCACTTTGCGAGCTACTTCCGCCTCGAGGCCGATCTGCGGACTCGAGATCTGCGGACTCGCAACGGCGACGAGCTGGTCGAGCCGCCCCTTGGGACGGCGTACGCTCGCTACTTTGCAGGGATGGCCCTATACAACCAGAGGGCCGTGCGCCCTGCGATCGAGCAGCTCGAAGCGTACGTGGCAGCCGCGGCGACGCAGCAGGACGTGCAGCTCGTGACGCGCGACGCGCTCGGGATTGAGGTGGTCAGTAATCTCGATAAGGAGATGCGTCGGCTGCGGAATTGGGTGGTGGGTAGCCGCACGCAGTACCAGGCGCGGCGCATGCTCGCCTTCCTCAAGCAACGCGTCGCGCTCGATCAGAACGCCTTGGGGTCGGAGGAGTGCAAGACGGCGCTGCTCGAGGCGGAGGAGCACCTGCATGCATGCCAGTCGCACGCGTCTGACGAAACCCAGCGGCGTGAGGCGAACGAGGAGCTTGAGATGGTGCGCACGGCGTTGAAGGAGGTAGCCAAAGTAGAGGCGGCAGCTGGCCACTGACACGGGGCGTTGAAGACAGCAGCGAAGGTAGAGGCGGCAGCAGGCAGCTGACACACGATCAAGGTGGATGGCGGGCGAGGCGCTCGGCCCCCGACTGTCGTGGCGCGTGGGGCCGTGGGCGCAAGAACGGCGCATAGCCGCTGGAGTAACACGTCCAGTGAGACGCAGACGAGGAACAACCGCCTTCTCGAAAGCGCTCAGCACAGCCCGGCCTGTGTGTTCGAGCTTTAGAAAATTGCGTTGAGCCGAGCTTCCATCACGCGTCCGACGTCGTGCAATTGGGGGAGCTACAGACTCCCTCTTCTCTCCTTCTCCTACCTTTCCCTTCTTCTTCTTTTTCTTTTATGTCTTCAACCGTTAGTAAAACGCCGCCCAATTGCCAAATCGTGCAATTCGCAACGTTCGACTCGCATTATCCCGCCACCTTTCGAGGAGCTGTTCGTGTTGCATAATTATCAATTTATGCCGCTTAGCGGGGTAGCTACACGGTACTAGACGAAGTTGCAAACTGTCGCCCCCGCCGGGTCGTCAGCCACGCCTGGACGGCCCGCGAAAAGCCCATTATATTTTTACCGATACCGTCGCCCTCCGACTCCATACATCGCCGACTCACTCGCCGATGACTTCAAAGAGACGCCCTGGCGTTGAAGCTCCCTCCAGGACAGCCCCGATGTCCCCGAGTCACAGTGCCTCCATGTACCGACGTCTCCACCCGATGCCACAATGTCTGACCGCATTGGCCCGATCCGCGGCCCGCTCGCCAATGGTCCAAAGGTGAATCCGTCGCTCTCGTGGGCCTCCTGTCCGTCGAGCTGCGTGCTCTCTGCGTCGTGTACTCCCCTGTAGAGAGCGTACCGACGCCCCACGCCCGCTGCCTCGGGCCGGAAATTTAAGTGCATATCCGAATAACGGCGCGCATTGACAGACGCGCCAGCGTATGGAGCTGCAGCGCCTGCATTTGCTCGATCGACGGCCTGTTCGAGAGTGCGAGGAACCGAGCCATCGATGCGAAAGGGCTGCTTGTCGGGCTCCCGCCAAGCCGCTTGATTGGGATCGAGGTGATTCTTATGAATCCGCGCCTTTGAGAAGTCGATGCGAAACGGCTCCGGGTCACCAAGCCTCCACTTCGTCTTGCTTTCGTCGGGCGGGTCCTCGAGCAGGCGACGCTCGAAGTCCGAGTTGCGCTCCACGAGCCTGCGCACATCCTCGCCAACCATGGTAACGTCGGTGGATCGCCTTCGTGGATCATGATGATGATCGGAATATGCGGAGGGAGCCTCGCCATTCAGTGAGAAGGGGGTGCTATCCGTCATCAGGCGCTCGAATGCGCCCGCGCTCTTCTTGGCTGCTCCGATGGTCGCATTGAACACGGCTTCGTCGTGCTCCGCTCTAGGGACTGCCGTAAGTTGGAGCCCAGAGCCGCGTCCAAGCTCGTTCACCATTGGGTCGGCACGAGCGCGTTCGCTTAGGTCTCTGTGGCCCGCAATCATCTGCAAGATTGAGCCATCATTGAAGGGCAGAAGCTCGGGCAGAGCGCGACGGCCCACGCCGCCGGGCCGAAGGTGCTCAGGCGGCGGTGGCCGTGTTCCACGGTCTTTTAGTCCTTGGAACCCTGGTATGTCGTCTTCGATCGCATCGCGTCGCATCGTGGTGGCATCCTCGGCCCGTACCGGCGCGATAATCCGTTGCGGAGACCCTGTGGGTGATTTATCAACAGTCGTCCTCGGCAAGGCGGAGGCGTTGTTGAAGGCAGCAAGGCCGTTCGACTGTCGTGCCAGCAGTGACCCTGTGGCCGGACCAGCTTTGTCGTGCAAGCGGAAAGTGTCAAAGAGCTCCTTTTTGCCCACATCAAGCGAGAGTGGCTGTGGGGCAGACGGCATGCTCAGGGCTGGTGGCGGACGTTGGCAAGTCGATCTGTGTGTGGAACCAGAGAGCTGGATGCCTCCATCCCACCATGTTGCGAGGTGCCCTACGAGCATGATCCCAAAGAGTTGGGACGTGACGACACGGTGCGCTGCTGCGCTCCCTACACCAGAGCGCAACAGCGCAATGAGGTGTCTTTTCGCACCAAAGTTGGGCATGGGGGCTGTTTCAAATCTCGCTCCCTGATCAGTGAGCTCAGCACGCAAAGTTGCCTAGAAATCCGGACCGACCCTCTAGCTTGCGCTTCGCACCGGCCACCGGCACCGCGCCCCCCCCGGGGCCACGCGCTCGCCCTGCCGCGCGGCTCAGCGAAGTCGAGGAAGTGTCAGCCGGTCCCTTGAGCCGGTCACAGCGTGAGCGGTCGCGAGCGAGCGCGTCGAGCGTGGGCCGTGGCGGCTGGGGGCATGTCGCTCCTCCGGCTCGCATCGCGGTTTGGGGCGTGGTGTTTCGCACGCGAAGCGCACGCCCTGTCGACACGCCCTGCGGCCCTCTGGCCTGCTGCCCTGCTCTGCCTCTCGCGTCGTTTAGTCTTTAGATAGATACGTGGTCGTGGAGGGCGCCCACGCGCCTCGGCGGCACGGCCCAGTGATAATTATGTCCGCCGATAAAAAAACGAACGGAACCGCCACGATCCGTCATGTACGCATAGTGTTGAGTGTACATCGCAGCCAGGGGCAGAGTGCCAAGCTCTCCCAACTGCTAGACGGACCAACCTGGGCGCAAGGTGACAGGCGCACTACACACCACACAGCTGACAGCAGCATGCGTGCATCTCACCCCGTGCGGACAGCATCACGAACTCATGATCATCATCAGCAGCTTGAGCGTCAGCATGGCATCTCCATCATGGGCACGCAGCAGCACGCCTTGGGTACATGTGGTTACGCCTTGGGTACATGTGGTTGGGGGCATGCATCTGGGCATGGCCGTAGGGGCAGTGGGCGAATAGGATGGCTGAGTCAGCCAGCCGGTGGCCGCCATCACGCTGAGCCATAGCTCTCCCAGACCATGTCAATCCACACGCGCTCAGCTTTGCTCGCCGGCGCCGAATCGAATCGCTCGTGCAGCGTGAGCCACTTCTCGACGAGTTCCAGTCGGGTGGCACGCGCCGCGTCGTGCTTGGTGCGCGTGAACGTAGAGGCGGCGTTTGTGACCGGTAAGCTCGCAATCGCGCCGCGCAGCGCCTCGATCGCGCCGACTTTGATGGCGAGGTGCGCACGACTCGCATTATCGTGCGAGAGCCGCAGCAGCGCGCTCGTCGCCCACTGCAGCACACCCTCATGGCAGGGGTGGCGCTCAAGCGCGGCCACGACTGCGGAGAGCGCGCCCTCGTCTGCCGCCAGCTGGCAGCACTGCGGGTCGGGTGCGCTGCCGCCGACGAGGCGGGCGATCGCTTTGCAGCCGTATGCCTGCAAGTTGGCGCGCTCTGGCCGTGCGCTGAGAGCCGCGAGCACGGCAGGCGCCGCCCCGAGCGCCGCGAGCTCGCGAGCTCGCGAGGCCGAGATTGCGAGCTGCCCGAGCGCGACGCAGCCCGCGATCTGCACCGCATCAGCGCTCGGGAGGGCGCGCATGGTGTTGAGTACCAGCTGAGGCGCGCCCGCTTCGAAGGCGAGACGGATACGCTCGTCTGAGTCGCACATGCGGCCGAGCAGCCCGATGCCGAGGGCCTGCAGCCGATCAGACGACGGGTGGCACTTGAGAGCCTTGACGATGCCCTCGATCTCGCCCGCCGCCAGCAGCGGCTGCGGCTCGCCGCCTCCGAGGCCGAGGCCGCCCCCGAGGCCGCCGAAGAAGCCAAAGCGGCCGCGGAGCTCGTCGTCGGGATCGGCGCCGCCGGCAGCCCGCACCTCGGCGAGCTGGTCCATATGAGCCTCGAGGGTCGTGAGGACTGCTTCGGCGAGGCCGACGTGGCTCTTACCAAACGTGGCGAGCCACTCGAGCGCCGTCGCGGGCGCCGCGTCCACCACCATGGCCGGCGTGGGCGCACCGGGCGCGTCGAGGCCACGAAAGGCGGCGGGGAGCGCATAGGCCTCGGAGCCGGCATGCAAGTGCTCACCACGGCGCCCGGCGTAGGCGTCGGAGCCGGCCGCGTTCGCGAAGGACGCGTCGGCCTCCTCGAGGGGCGCTGTCCCGAGCGCCCGTGGTGGTCGGTCGCGTCGGCGCGGCGGCAGCTTCTTGGGCGGCGCCTGCGCGTAGGGCGAGGGCTCTAGGGCGGGCCGTGTCCACGGATGCGGCGACGAGTCGCACGAGGTGCCCGACGGCGTATCCGGCAAGTTCTCGCTCTCACTCTCGTCGGCGCCGTTGGGCTTCGTCCGCGTGTCGTCAAATCCGTGGCTCCCGTTGCGGCTACTCTTGCTGCCCCGAGCTGACTTGGGGTTGGGCTTCGTCACCGGCTCGGCCGTCGTCCACACGAACTGATCGCCCACGCGCGTCGGATGTGGGTAGCGCGCCGACTGGCCTCGAGCGGACTGGTGCCAGCGAGCGGAGGCACGCCGGCCCGTATTGGTCGAGGTGCCTCCACCAGCTGCGGAGGGCGAGGGTGCGACGACATCGCCATCAGAGGCTATCAGAGGTCATCAGAGGTCATCAGAGGTCATCAGAGGTCATCAGAGGCCATCAGAGGTCATCAGAGGTCATCAGAGGTCATCAGAGGTCACCAGAAGTCATCAGAGGCCATCAGAGGTCATCAGAGGTCATCAGAGGTCATCAGAGGTCACCAGAAGTCATCAGAGGCCATCAGAGGGCATCAGCTCACCTGTGGGCGCGCCCGCATCGGTCGGATCTGTTGGCATCGAGCCCTCATCGCTCATCTCCCGGTGCTTACCCGGCACGAAGCCGCCGCCGCCGCCGCCGCCGCCGCCGCCGCCGCCGCCTCCACCACCACCGCCGCCTTTGGCCGGCACAGGCGAGTCCACCTCGGCCTGCGCGTCGAGCACTCCACTCGGACGCTGTAGCAACGCGTCGGACGAGGGAGCATGGAAAGGACTCCGGGACTCGGCGTGGAAGGAGCTGCCTCCGCCCCCGGCGCGTGGCTGCGGGCTCCGGTGCGGCGAGGGCGAGCGCGGCGTGCGTGAGGGCTGCCGAGCACCGCTAGTCCTCGCCGTGAATGGGCGCTGAGGTGTGATCGCGCGCGGCGAACGGCGCTCGTTACGCGCCGACTGGCCCCCCCAACTCGCGGGCGGCCAGTGCTCATTCGGGTTGCGTATCCAGTGGTGCTCGAGGACCTGGGCGGCGCTGAGGCGCGCCGTGTAGTCGGCCACGATGAGCTCCGAGATGAGCGCCTTGGCCGCGGGCGGTACCTCGGAGCAGACTGGGTTGTAGTTGCACTGGCGCACGCAGCACTCAAGCTGGTAGGCCTCGAGCGAGGTGAAGGCTCGCGAGGCGTGCAGCATCTCATACAGCACGCATCCGAGCGCCCACATGTCGACGGGCTTGCCGTGGTAGCCCTTATGCGCGTCCGTGGGCGTCGCCACTTCGGGTGCCAGGTACGCGGGCGTGCCGCAGTAGCAGCGAAGCTTCTTGTCGTCGCACTTGCAAGCGAACCCAAAGTCGCACAGCTTGAGGTGGAGCATGGAGGCGGCCTTGGCCTCATCCTTGACGTCGACGATATCGCGCAGCAGCACGTTGGCAGGCTTGAGGTCGCCATGCACCACGCCCATCCCGTGCAGGTGCGCGAGCGCGCTCGCGAGCTGGAAGGTGGCGCGCGCAACCAGCGGCGGCACCATGCCCTGCAGCCCAGCCACGCTCGGGGAGACGGAGCCCACCTTGAGCAGCGTGAGCGCCTGCGAGGAGAGGAATGAGAGGGAATGAGAGGCCATGGGAGGGGCAGTCAGAGAGGCACTCGGAGGCACTCGGAGGCACTCGGACGCGCCTGCAAGTAGCGTTTGAGGGTGCCGCCCGCGCAGTACTCAAGCACCGCGTGTATGTGCGGCTCGCTCGTGTCCCCGAGCTCGTCGAGCATGTTCGCCACGTGCGGATGGCCTCCCCTCGCCACGTGGCTTCCCCGACCCTCCGCGGCTTGGTCGAGCTCGACGCGAAGCAAGCGCAACACCTCG
The DNA here is from genome assembly GCA_001275005.1 of Chrysochromulina tobinii. Classification (NCBI taxonomy): domain Eukaryota; phylum Haptophyta; order Prymnesiales; family Chrysochromulinaceae; genus Chrysochromulina; species Chrysochromulina tobinii. Next base: position 13,161 of record JWZX01001835.1, on the reverse strand, counting down.
ATCTCGTTGTCACGCGCCGCCGCGAGCGTGGGGTCCTTCGAGCACCTGCATGCAACGCAATCAGACGCAATCAGACGCACTCAGGGTGTGGGGTCCTTCGAGCACCTGCATGCAACGCAATCAGACGCACTCAGGGTGGCACTCTCAGGGCGGTGGCACATTCGTGACAGATGATGAGCGCAATCAGATGTTGAGGGCAGATGATGAGCGCAATCAGGCGCAATCAGGCGCAATCAGGGTGGCAGATGTAAGCGCACTTGGCGGCGTCGAAGCTCTTCACCGCGACCTCGACGCCACTCAGCACGGCGCCCGAGTCGCGCAGCGCCTTGCAGCGAAGGATGGTCGAGAAGGCCCCCGCCGCGATCGGGCCGAGAGGCTTGTACCTGTGGGGAGGGGGGGGGGGCAGCGCCGTGGTGAGCACTTGCATGCAGCTGCGCGATCGGGCCGAGAGGCTTGTACCCGAGCGTCTCGAGCACACAGATGCACTCAGATGCACTCAGATGCACTCAGATGCACTCAGATGTACCCGAGCGTCTCGAGCACACGCGCTGGGTCGACTGCCGGCTTGCTCCGTCGCTCCTTGAGCGGCGGCTTGGCGTTGCGCGCCGTCAAGGACGTTTTGCCGCGCGCGGTCGCCGGCGAGCGCTTGGTCTGCGGGTTCGGCGGCTGCTGCTCAGCATGCTGCTGCTTCGGGCTGGCCTGATCCTTATGCTTCGGGCTCCTTGCGGGCTTGGGACTCGAGCTCGCAGGGTGCTTGGACTCCCTCTCCTTCGCGGGTGACTTGTAGTGGGGGAGGGCGCTGCCTTTGCTGAAGAGGTGCTCGCGCAGCTGGTCGCGCTGCTGGTGCACCACACCCATCCACGCCCCCACGCGCTGCGCTATGCAAGGGCCCACGCCCACCGGATCACCCGGGGCGCTCACGGCCGCGGCGAGCATGCGCACGCCCTCCTGCGCGGAGGCGCTCACGCTCTCCTTGTGCTTGAGGTAGTGGCTGCGCGCGGCGTGAGCGGCCGCATCGAGCAAGAAGAAGCCTGCCGCCTCTTCCTCCGCCTCTTCCATCGGCATCTTCAGATCAAGGTGGCGCATGAGGAAGAAGTGGCGCACGTGAGCGATCTCCTCGAGCAGCACCGGATGCTGGGCGAGGAAGTTGAGCGCGCGCATCTCGCTGCGCAGTTTGGCATACGCGTGCAGAGTCTTCGACTGCGCCGCCACGAACGCGTCGTATCCCGGCACCACCGTGCCCGACAGGACCTGAAAGGTCTGCCCGGCACTCGCGAACGCGCCAGAGGTCTCGCCCCCATCGAGCATGGCGGTGGCGCGAGAATCTGCGGCGTGACCTGATCCCGTTGCCAATTCCGATCCCGTTGGGCTCGACGGCGCCGCCGCCGGCCCGACAGCCTCGGCGCCGAGCCCAATCAGCCAAGAGAGCATCCACCACGACTTCAAAAAACCCAGTTTGGCCTGAGCTTCCTCATTTCACGCCACTTGGTTCACCATACACACTTGCCAGTCCACTGCAGTTCTGGTCAAATGCGAAAGGCTCTTGCACTGTCCTTCCCTGTCTCAGGATGAGTCCTCAATTCGTCAATCGAGCATTTCGAATCCGAGATTGCGAAAGATGGTCGCTGGGGGCGTCCGTGCCCGGCAGCGCGAGTCAAAAGTCGCAGTCAAACCTGTAGAACCTGTAGCTGCCCGAGAATACGCCCGCTACGTACAAAATGGACAAGGACAAGGATCGCGAAAAGATAGATCGCGACGAGCGCGAGCGCGGCGTCAAGGAGCAGGCCAAGGCGGGTAAGGAGGAGCGCGACAAGTTCGAGCGCGACGCCAAGGAGCAGGCGGCGCGGGAGAAGGCAGAACGCGACAAGTTCGAGCGCGACGCCAAGGAGCAGGCGGCGCGGGAGAAGGCGGAGCGCGAGAGGGCGGACAAGGAGCGCGAAAGGGCGGAGCGCGAGCGGTTGGCTCGTGACAAGGCAGAGCGCGAGCGGCTCGAGCGCGAGGCCAAGGAGCATGCCGCGCGGGAGAAGGCCGAGCGCGAGCGGCTCGAGCGCGCCAAGGAGCAGGCACGCAAGGAGGAGGCCATCGCGCGCAAAAAGGCCGAGCGCGAGCGGGCGGAGCGCGAGCGCTTGTTGAAGCATCAGGCGTACGTGGGTACACCCACCGCGGCCAACACGGCGCCTCTGCTGCCGCTGCCGCAATGCGTCGAGAACGTGGTGCCGTCCGAAGTGTCCGACTTGATCTTCGGCACGTTTTTGTGCGCGCTGCTTGTGGGCGCGGTCGGCTTCTTCAAGGGTCGCAAGCTGCGCAAGCAGCAGAACCGCGCGATGCACCGCAGCCTCTCGTGCCCAGCCCTTGTCGAGCTCAAAAGCACGCGGGCGGTCAAGGCGTGCGCGGACATGCTTGCGGCCTTCGACGAGCGGAGCGACGGGCGGCGCAGCAAGCCGGCGCCGTACGTGCCGAGCATGCCGCGAGTCGCCGAGTCCGCCGGGGAGAATTCGAATGCGTGGAGCCCGCGCAGTAGCCCGCGCCAGAGCCCGCGCACCACGCCTCGCGATCTGAGCCCACGCGCCAGCCCACGCGCCAGCCCGCGCAGCCTGAGCCCGACGCCGCCCCGGGCGGCGGGTGGCGCAGGGGAGCGGCATAGCGTATCGCCCCTACTGGAGCTCCCTGGCAACTTGCAGACGTCATTACTCGACCTCGTGCGTGACCTCGGGATGCCCGAGCGTGACGAACCCGAGGTCACGAGGTCACGCCGAGGTCAAGAGCGTGACGACGCCGGATGGACCACGCCGCAGCAAGCGAGCCCGGGGATGGCCGCTCTGCACGGCAGTAGCCCCCCGACGCACAGCAGCGATCCCCACAGCGAACCCCCGCTGTTCGGGAGCGCAATGCTGTCACCACTGCCGCTGCACGTGCCTCGTTCTGCCTGCGCCATGCTCGTTTTGCCTGTGCCCGTGTCTGGCGTGATGGGCGCCACGCCGCCGCTGCCGCTACACCGCCCCACTCCCTCACGCAGCGGGGGCAGCGGTGGGGGCAGCGGTGGGGGCAGCGGCGGCGGCGGTTTGACAGCTGCGGGGGGCTGGGACTCCCGCCAGCGAAGCCAACGCGCCGGGCCAGCTAGTGCTGTGCCCGCCACCGAAGCCAGCGCCGACGCCGGCTCGCGTGACCAGGAGGACCCTGACCAGGCGATCCCCGACGGTGGCACCGGCCAGGCCATCAACAGCAGATCCACAACGCCATTGATACCCGCGAGCCCCCCTGTAGCAGCTCCAGCGTTTGTGGTGCCGGCTTGGCCGTCGCCGACGACCACGCCGTCGTTACCCGCGGTCCCGGGATGGCCGTCGGCGGCACTCCCACATCTCATCGTGCTCGGCGACGCAGGCGTCGGAAAGTCGACCGTCATCGCAGTGCTCGAGGGCTTCGCAGCGAGCAACAACGTGCTGCTCAGTGTCGTCGAGGGTAAGCCCACAGCGAGGGAGGCCTTGGTAGCGGCGACGCCCCTCGTCGTGTGGGATGCGGTGGATGAGCAGCGCGGCTCCCTCAAGGTGCGCCGACGGCCTCTGATGAACCCTGATGACCTGTGATTCCCCCTCATGAACCCTGATGACCTGTGATTGTGGCTCCCTCGCAGGAGTACGTGGCGCGCCATCTCAAGCAGCTCACACACGAGCTCGCCTCCAAGAAGGAGCAGGAGGCGCTCGTCTCACGACTCCTCGTGCTCTGCAACAAGTCCGACTTGCAGCCATGCCCGATCCCCGAGCTGAGGTCCCTCGACGGTACGGCGGCTCGCTTTCTGGCGGGTAGCGCGACGCGTGGCACGAACATGCGCGAGCTGTGGCGGCTGGTCGAGACGTGCGCCGCGCCACGCCCCAGCCACAAGGCGCACTTGATGCACGATCAGCTCGCGGGAGGGCTGCCCTTTTTTGGTGTGGGCGCGGGCGTCGGCGTCGGTGTCCGATTGGCGGCGAGTGCTTCCATGGACTCGTGCATGAGCTCAATCGACGCGGCAAGCTTCGCGTTCGAATGGCCTGGTCGATGAGGCGGTGTCGAGATGAGTCTCCACAGTATCGGATATGTCAGATGAGTCTTTGGTGTCAAGAGATGCTCCAGTCTGTGGAACTGGAAGAGTCTGCGTGGCGGGTCCGGCTCAGCTCTCGGCTTGACGTCTCAGAATGCGCCCCTCTCTGCAGGTGTCAACTTTGTGTGAATTCTCACTCAAAAACTAATAACAATCGGCTATCCGAATACTGCTCGGTTCGATATTTGAAGAGAGGTCCAGCATGCAAACGGACACTGACTACCGACCCAAATCGGGCCTCCAGGGCGGACCCTCAATTTAAGAACGCCTTGTTTTTGTGACGGGCACGTTGACGAGATTTACTCGTAAAAACACGATGGCTGCTCGCTTCGCCGTGATTGCGACGCTGCTCGCGCACGTCTATGGCTGGGTCACCACCTCGCAGTCCGTCTACGGCGCGCAGATCAGCGAGATCCAATCGCAGATGATGTGCGGTCGGCGCACTCGGTCAGACCCCATCGCTGAACTGGGCTGGCTGTGGCACAGTCCCGAGAGTTCGGACGATACCCGTGGTCTGGGTGGTGGGATCACGTGGGCCTTTGACGCAAAGCTCTGCGCCCTCATCCTGCCACAGTTCCGCGAGGACATCCCGGGTGGCAATTTCGTCGGTTGCAAGGAGATCCACGCGGCGGTCGCGCGTGCGTTCGACAAGTGGGCGGCCAACAGCCGATTCCTCAAGTTTGTCGACATGACCGAGGAGTGCACGCTCGCCGGGCTCAACTACGGCCCGCCCACGGGCCCGAGGCACGTGGGCCCCGCATGCAACCCGAGCTCCATGGCAGCTGGCTGCGTCTTCCCGCACGGGGGATGCCCCCTCGCTGAGATCTGGGTCACGTCGCACGACCACAGCCTAGATGGCGAGAACGGCAACGGAGGAGATGGGACCGCCGTGGCGACGGCACTGCCACACGCGCAGTACAGCTCCGACTTCCGCTACAGCAACGGTAGACGCCCATGCTTCACGAATTCCGCAGGCGTCGTCAACTTTAACCGCCAGGTAGTAGGCCCCTGAGTGCCTCGTTGAGCTCGAGTATATAGCTCCGTACTATATAGTAGTCCGATATGAGTGGTTTCTCTGAGTGCCCCCGAGTGTCCCTCTGATGAGTGTGAGATGCCGCGCACGCAGGTAGTCGAGGCGTACGCGGGCACATTCAGCTTCAATGTGAAGCGGGTGTGCTGGTACCTGGACTCGCAGTTCTGCGCGCCTTTCCACAAGCTCAAGCAATCACTTGGCTCACCCGGGAATGCGCGACTGCTCATCTGGGGCTTGACCTACGGAGTCACGGCCATCGCGATCCTCTTCTACTTCTGTCTGGTCGCTACCATAGTGATGCGCACGCTGCACTGCGGCGTCTGCGAAGACGCCGACGAGCGCGACGCGAAGGGCGCTCACGTGGACGATGAGGATGGCGACGGGAAACTTTCCATCAAGGAGCGCCTCGCCGCGATCGTGCGCGTCATCGCGCATTGGAACCCGGTCATCCTCACGATCTTCATCCTGATGCTCATCCTGCCGCCCGTGATCACGACGCGCATCTTCCAGCCGTGCTTTGACTGTTACGACTTCGAGGCGGCGGCGCTGCACGAGATCGGACACTTCCTTGGCCTGGGCCACCCGGACAACATCCCTGACAACTGGCTCACCCCCGCCAACGGCGCCTCGCAGAGCTGGGCGCTGCCTTCGCCGGGCAACAACTCGTACCACAGACTCATCTCGGGCGCGCTCCTGGACGGCACGCGCCCGAACCCGAGCTTGTTCTGCAACAACCCGTGGGCCGCCGTCGAGGCGGGGGTGCCCCCGGGCGCCTCCAAAGACATTGACGAGACCAAGCTCAACGTGCGCTACCCGACGCGCGACGCGCAGATGGAGTCGCGCACCCAGCACAACCCCCGCACGTGCCTGTTTGACGACGACCTCGAGGCACTCGCGGTGCTCTACCCCGACTGCAATGCCAAGTCGGCGCTCTTCGAGTCGGTCTGCCACAACATCAACCTGAACATCGGCATCGTGCGCATCGCCGTGTACCTCCTCTTCCCGACCATCATCTGCCTCTTCATGGTCATCACGTGCAGCAGCGTCGTGCACGGCTTCGAGCGGCGCGAGGCTGCGCGCCATCGGGCCAAGTATGAACAAGAGAAGGAGCTCATCGAAGCGAAGCACAGGAAGCAAATGGCCAAGTCGAGGCTGTACAGCGCCTTCGGCAAGTTTGGGAGGTGCCAAATGAGAGCGGCCGGGTCCACTCAATCAACCACGTATCCGTCCGTCCCTGCCGCCGTCACGGCTCAATCATCGTCTCCGTCCGCTCAATTCATGGCCATTGCAGAGCACTAGAGTGGATCATGCACTCCATGCACAGGGGTCGGACTGAGGCGCTCAAGGGGAGTGTACCGGTACTGTAGGGGGAGTGCGTGCGCAGCTGCCACTTCGACAGCCAGCTCTCCGTGCAGATCCATGTTGAGGATGTCAATCGAGCGTGTCGAGGCAAGCTGAGTCCATGCGCAGCGGATACGAGCCACAGGCCTGGATCTACTTGGATCGTTCGCGTGGCGATGCGACGTTCACGAGAATCGTCAATCGAATGTGGGAGAACAGCTACACACATGCATGCTTGCCACCTATGCGCAAACGGACATCGACGCGCGACGCGCGCCCCACGCCCGGGAGACAGCAGTATACGAATTCCGGACGGTACCCCCCTATCCGATCATGTGAATTGAGATGTCGCTCCGATCGGTAATCTATGGTCTTAGGTCTAATATATTATGTACTACGGGATTTTGTGCGGATGTTGGACCGTAGACTGTATACATCATGACTCGTGAACGCGACATCAAGAACAAAATGAGTGGCCCCGCACTCACGACGCGGCCGCGCTCAGCGCGGCATTGTCGAGCTCCTCCATGAGCGCCTCCATGTTGGCGAACGCGGTGGCATCCTCGAGAGAGTCCGTGTCCGATGAGTCGTCGTCATGGGCTCCACGTGGCTGTGCGGGCCGCACAATGTCCGCGTAGCCGCTCTCCTCGCCCTCGGGCTCCTCGCGGACCTCCTCGTACTCGCTCGCACCCCACTCAAAGGCCCGAGGACGGTCAGCATCTGCCCAAATCTTGAGTGCCGTCTTCATTAAGGTGCACCCGTCCAGCCGCAGTGAGTGGCCGAAGCCCTCCCCGGCCAGAAAGGCGGCTGTGCAGTGTGAGAGGTCGCATGCCTCCAGGAACACGAGAGACGCGTGGGCGATGAGCACAGCGGCCTCGCTGCACTGGCGCAGTGAGCACAGCTTGGCGACGATGCGTGCCTCGTCCTTTGAGACGAGGGCAAAGCAAGCGCGTTTATGCAGACCAGTCTCCTGTAACGAGCCGTAGGCCGAGAGCATCACATGCTGACCGGCCTCCTCGTCGTCTTCTCCGCCCAGCACGCACTCGCTCAGCACAACGCGTGACGACCCGGTGACGAGCAGGGCCGAACCGTGTGAGCAACGCAGCCTCACCCCCGTCAGCTCCCAGCTCCCTCCTTCGCAGCGAATGCAACAGTCGCCGCCGTCGTCGATGCGCAAATTGCGCACGGCACCGCCAAGGCAGTGCTTGTCGAGCACAAGCGTGCCACGCAGCACCGCACCCGGCTCGCCGCAAATCTCGACGGGGCGACTCACACGCAATTGTGAAGAGCCCGGCCCACCACCCACACGACCATCAACGTTGTACTCGCCACGCCGGAGCAGCACCTGCTGCCACGGTGCGGCACGGTGAAGAGCCGCAACCAGCGTCGACACATCGTCCGGAACGACCAGCACGGCTTGCCGCATGATCTGCAGGAGAAGATCGGGCGATCTGGCCACATCGCACACAGACTGAGCACAGTGGATGCCAAGGCGGCTATGAGCAGCCATTGCCAGCGCAAGCACCCGCGACTCCCATGTGTGAGCTGCGGTCGACTGCGATTCGGCTCTGGTGAAGGAGCTCACGGTCGCGCTGGAGGTAGCACTCGCGTCGGGGAGCACGACCATGGTCACATCTCGCCGCCGACGCCGAAAACATATATACTGTTACCGGCCTACCGGTCTAGACCGGTACCGGTAAAAAGACACCGGGGGGAGCCGGGACACACACGAGACACACGGAACACGCGGGCGCACACCGGTACTGTACTCAACGCCGCGAGCTCGCGCATCTGTGAACACAAGGTCGAACGTGGTTTCCCGAACCGCGCAAAGGTGCGGCACCCGCCATGTGTAAGGTGTGTGTGTGAATGTGAATGTGTTTCCGCGCCTGTGGAGTTGGCACACATGTACCAGACTCGGACACTGTCCCGCTCACCGCATCACCGTCATCCGGAAGGCCTCCGTCAGCTCCGCCAGCGAGATCGTGCCGCTCCCATCGGTGTCGACCGTGTCGAAGAGCGCATTCGCCACGTCGCGCCAGCCCTGCTCGCTGCTCAGCTTCTCCGCGTCAGGCAGGCCCTCGTTGAGCTGCTGAAAGCCCTCGAGGAACTCGTCGCGGTCGACTTTGCCATTTTTGTCGGTGTCGAGCATCTCGACGACCGCTCGCAAGGACTCGAGGCTCTTATAGAGGCGCTCGATCTCGCCGGCCTGGGCTGCGCCACCGCTCGCGGGCTTGCCTCGCGGACCCTCGGCCTCACCCGCCACCAGCGGACTCGCTAAGAAGCGCTCAAAGTCCACCAGCCCTGTGTCGACGAGTCCTGTGGACCCTCCTCGCTTGATCGTCGGCGCCAGCGCGGGCTGGAGCGCCTCCCAGTCGACGAGCAGCTTGAGCTCGCTCCGCATCACAGAGGCCCACGCGTCCACGCCGATGCGCGTCTGCTTCTCGCGCACGTGTGCGCCGAAGCGCTCGCGCAGCCGGCCGCGATGCGAGCGGATCAGGGCGCCGAGAGAGCGGCGCGCGTCAGCGTCGCGATCCGGCCTGGACGCCCCGTGAAGCTGAAAGGTGACTGGCTCGAGGGTGGCCGCGCGCGCGCCCGCGCCCGACACGGCGCCATGCACCGGGGCAGCACGCAGTCGGAGCACGGCGCCCTTGTTCGCCCCCTCGCCATTCGGGTACGCGGCCGCCGAGAAGACGGTGAGTAGCTCCAAGCTCTTCGTCAGCTCCGAGCTCGGCTTCGTCGTTGTCGGCTCGTCGAGCACCGTGCGCTCGTACCCCTCCTCGACGACCTGGTGGGACCGGATGAGGAATCGCAGGCCTTCACGTTGCAAAAAGGCGCGGCTCACGTCCTCCGCGAAGAGGCAGCCCGTGCCGCCACGCGAGTCGTTGCTCTTCACGCCCACGTGATCCCGACCGTGGGCCGGGTCACTCCACAGCACGCCTTGCATCAAGGCCAACTGCTCGGCTGCCGCATGGGCTGAGGGCCCCTCAGGCGCCGCCGCGGCGCGCAGCACGCTGGGCAGCCTGCGCTCGGCCACACCCAGCCGCGCGAGCGTCGCGATCTCAAACTTCTCCGAAGGCAGCCCGCCGTGCACGATGAACGCCTCCGGGGCCGTGGCGCCAAGCGGCAGCGCCGCAAACAAGCGGACCGCAGCGTCCCACAGCTCGGCTGCCTGGCCCGGATACTTGCTCGTGAGCTCGTCCTTGAAGCCGTACGCTGTGGCGAGCAGCTCGTCCTCATGGTTGCCGCGCAGAAGCACCACGTCGCGCGGATGGCATGCCTTCAGCAGCGCGAGCGACGCGAGCACTTCGACGCCGTTTGCGCCGCGGTCGACAAAGTCGCCGTTGAAGACGATTGCGGATGACTCGGAGGGTGCGCCCACAATGCCCATGACGTGGCGTAGTGAGAGCGCACAACCATGCAAGTCCCCGACGATGCTCACCATCGTACGATCCGTCAGATCGACGACCGTCCGATCTTGCCCCGCCGCCGACGCGGCAGAGTCGAGGGCGAGCTTGAGGGCCGTCGGGTGGAGGCGCGCGTCAGGGTCGGTGCAAAGGCGTTGAACAACGTCGCTCACCGTGCCGTGCGTGAGCGACGCTGCATCCAGGGTAATGCTTGAGCTCTCCGGCTCTGGAGGATATGCCAACTGGCTCACCGATGGGTCACTGTCGACCACGCGCTTCCTTAGCAACTGCAGCATCTTCGCCAAGAGAACACGGTTTGCGTCCGCCCGCTCATCAAGAGCAGCGGCCACGCGGCTTGGGAGGACTGGGAGTGCGCCGGAGGAGTATGTGCGGCGCAAGAGCCACCGGCCCGCCCGCATGTTCAGAACAAGAAGTGACGCACCACCGGCCCGCCCGCAAGTTCAGAACCGGCCGAAACGGCTTCCGTTCTCGTCCTCCATATGGCATATGTCGTCCTCGTCCGTGCCGCATGCGGCCACCTGGCCCATGCCGAACATGAGCACATTCCACTGACACACAACATCGAAAGCCGACCCACCGGAGGCGAAGTACAGGCTCGACATGTTTGACCCAACAAAAGATGGCCCCTCGAGCCCTCTGGGCCGTACACCCTCTACAGCCGTATGTCGGCTACAGCGTCTTCTTCTCTTTGTCCTCCTTGAGAGCGACGATGCGATTGAAGACGGGATTGGCCGTCGTCGAATCGTCATCAACACAGAAGAAGCCGACGCGCTGAAATTGGAAGGCGGGACGGTCGGCGGCCTTGTTGGGCGGCGCCGCCTCCTTGGCCAAGCAGCTCTCGACGAGCGCGCTCTCGACGACGAGTGAGTCTGGGTTGAGCAGCTCAAGCCACTTGGGCAACGCCACCTTGCCCGCCGCCGCCGCCGCCGCCGCCTTGGCCTTGGCCTCTTCGAGAGCAGCGGCGTCCGCATCGTCATTGTCTTCGTCATTGTCGTCGTTCTCCTCCGCCTCCGCTGCGCCCGCCGCCGCCGCAATCTCCTTGGCTGCGAGCTCGGGGTCTTCGGGCGAGAAGAGCACGCTATACACACGGCACTCCGCAGGGACGGCCGTCTGGGCATTCACCCAGTGCAGGTGGCCCTTGACCTTTCGCTCACGTGTCGGGTCCGCCGTCGCGAGCAAGTGCAGCAGCTCTCCTGTCTTCGGGTCGCGCACAGCCTCGGTCACCGTAATGTTGACGCCCGCGCCGAGCAAGCCGGCTTCGCGCCCGACCGCGAGCCCATAGAATTTGGGGTCATCGGCGAGCTCGGGCCGGAAGTCGTCCATCTCGATGTAGATCTCGCTGCCGAGATGCATCTGGCGAGCGCCCATCGCGTCGATGAGCGGATGGTTCTTCATCTCAAAGCTCTTGCCCCCCTCAGCCAGGCCACTGAGCAGTACCTTGAGCGGCTTGAGCACGGCGAAGCGGCGCGGAACCGCCTCGAGCTCCTGTCGCGCGAGATCCGCATGCACTCAGAGATGCAATCGGAGGCCATCAGAGGCACGCAGGGGCAAGAGGCCATCCAGGGGCAAGGCGAGGCCATCCATTAGCAAAGCGAGGCCATCTGGGGGGCAAGGCGAGGCCATTCGAGCGCCATGATACCTGTCTCGCAAGCTGCTCAAGCAGCTCATTGCGTGCCACCATCGCGGCGCGCGTCACGCCAACGGCCTCGCAGAAACGGTTGAGCGTCGCGCCCGTGTAGCCGCGCCGGCGCAGGCCGTTGAGCGTACAGAGCCGAGGGTCGTCCCAGCCGCCCACGTAGCCATACACGACGAGGAACTTGAGTTTCCGCTTGGACATGACGGCGTGGGTGAGGTTGAGCCGAGAATACTCCCACGTGACTGGCTTGTACATCCCAAGGCTGTGGAGCAGGTGGTAGTACGGGCCGTCGGCCGCCTGCCGCTGCGCGAACTCGAGCGTGCACAGCGAGTGCGTGATGTCCTCGAGCGAGTCGACGATGCAGTGGGTGTAGTCATACGTCGGGTAGATGCACCAGGCGTCACCCGTGTGCGGGTGTGCCTGGTAGATGATGCGGTACGCGGCGAGATCCCACATGGACGAGTTCTCGCTGAACAGGTCGCCCTTGTGGCGAAGGAAAGCCGTCCCCTGTGCGTACCTTCCCTGTTTCATCTTCCGGAACTCGGCAAGGTTCTCAGCCACGGGCCGATCACGCCACGGCGAAGCGGCACCCTTAGGCAGTGGGCCTCGCTCACTTGCCTTGAGGCCGCGTCCGTGGTACGCGCGCAGCAGCTCGCGCGAGGCCTTGATCTCCGGCCCGGTCTGGTGGCACACGTACGCACCGCCGTCCTTGATCAGCTGCACCGCCAGATCGTACAGCTCCTGGAAGTAGTCGGACGAGTAAGTCACTCTCGCAGGCTCGTGGCCGAGCCACTTGAGGTTGTCGAGGATCGAGTCGATGAACTCCTGCTTCTCGGCGGCCGGATTGGTGTCGTCGAAGCGCATCACCGTGGTGCCGCCCTTGCCCATCTCGCGCGCGATGCGCGCCTGCCCGAAGTTGAAGTTCATCGCCTTAGCATGCCCGATGTGCAGGTAGCCGTTCGGTTCGGGCGGGAAGCGCGTCCGGTACGCGCCGCCCGTCGTTTCGAGGTGCTTCTTGAGCTTTGCCGGTGAGTTGAGGGCGTAGTTGCAACCCGCGGCCATCCCCTCGCGCGTCGGCTTCGCCTGCAGGTTCTCCTCCGGGTTGGACAGGTACAGCCGCGGCTTCTTCTCGGCCTCAGCGGCGGTCGCATCGTCGGCGGCCAGTTCAGCGGCAGCGTCGGTCGCCGCAGCATGCAGATTGGGCCCCTTGGGCTTTTTCTCCTTGGGCACCGCATCCATCGTCGAGTTCTTGCACTTCTCCTCTGCCTCCTTGTAGAGCGCAAACGCCTTCTCGAGGTCCTTGGCCGCATAAGCCTCTTTGGCCTGCTCGATGAGTGCGAGGCCCTCAGGATCGGGCTTCTTCTTCGCCGCCTTGCCCGCGTCGTCGGCGGCCTTCTTGCATGCGGTCTTGGACACGCCGCCCGCCTCGGTTGGCGCTTCGTCGGCCATGTTTCTGCGACCCCCTTGGCGCCGTGTTTTGCTAAGGGGGTAGGTCAGAGGGAGGCCCCGGCCACTGGGGAAAAGTCGTCGGAGGTCGCGAAGGCCCGAAGTGGCCGTCTCCTTGGTCGGAAGTCTGGTCAAGTCCTTTGCCGTTCGTTAGAATCGCGGGTTTTCATGTGCGCGCGCGCCTGCCGCATCGCCCAGC
>JWZX01001831.1:0-32162 GCA_001275005.1 Chrysochromulina tobinii | reverse complement strand
CGGCCACACCTCCGTCCATAGCGATAGAGGCCCTCGTGCTTGGGGGTCCGGAGGTTGTGCGCGTGTGTGTTTCACAGCAGCAGCAGCGCGTCACCCGAAAATGCGCGTCGCAGGTGCCCACGTTCGTGCTTTACCATTCGCCGCACTCAGATGCCTGATGTCAGCGGCCCGGCCACGAGTACTACAGGACACAGGGCGCGGTGGCTTGATCACCATCTCGCCAGCGGCAGCCGCGCAGCATACTGCCACTTTCATCGGGCCAATCCACGGGCTGGGGGACACGAACATGGGCTGGGCTGATCTTGCGATGCAGCTCCACAGCGCTCTTCCCCACGTCAAGTTTGTGCTCCCAAACGCACCTCGGTCGCCTGTCACACTCAACGGCGGGATGGTCATGCCCTCTTGGTATGACATCACTTCACTGGACGACCGGGCTGGACAATCCTGTGTCGGGATTGATGAGTCGCGAGCTACCATCACTGCACTCATAGACGAGGAGGTTGCAGCGGGAATAGAGCTCGATCGTATCGTCGTAGGTGGCTTCAGTCAGGGTGGTGCTATGTCGCTCTACGCGGGGCTGCAATACCCAGGGCGCCTGGCCGGAGTGTGCGTCATGTCGGGCTACCTCGCCAAGGCTGAATCAGTTGTCCTGCACCCTGCAGCAGCCCAGACACCTGTCAAACATTTCCATGGTGTCGTCGACCAAGTTGTTAAGATTGAATGGGCACGCGAGAGCGCAAGGGCGGTGCGTGCCATGGGTTGTGCAACCTATGAGCTCGACGAGTATCCCGATCTTGCGCACTCAGCTTCTATGGAGGAACTCGAAGACGTCGCGATCTGGCTTCTCGAGCGGCTACCGCCACTGAAGACTGCTGCGTGAGCGCCCGCGGCGGCCAAAGTATTGCCTCCTCTGAAGGTCTGTGGCAACTGCGGCATGGGTTGCACAACCGCGGCGGACACAGATTTGCTCCATTTGCAGATCTCAGTCACGGACAAGGCTGAAGGCGCTCGGCCGCTCTCCGGCGGGTTTATTCTGCAAGTCACGTTACTATTTGCAGAGGCTCTGCCTATTGGGCGTCCCGGAGTGTGTATGGATTCCCCCCTCGAGACGTCTCACGAATTTGCCCAATACAGCGCTTTGCGACTTTTCCTGCGGAATCCGGAAACTGTGCTACTTCCGAAGATGACGTCCATGTCGGCCTATGAGCTCGAACGCCTCGAGAACATCCGACAGAATAACTTGCGTCTGCAAGAGCTCGGCCTCGACGCACCACCGCCCTCGCGGGCAGGAGCGAGCGTTCGCGCTCCGCCAAAGCGGAAGCGACCTGCATTGAGCACTGCATTCCCTGAAGAACTCGTTGAGCGGCGACGCTCTCTGCGGCAGCGCGTGGCAACTGTCATCTACTCTGACGAGACACCGCTGCCGCAGACCCACTCGCGGGCCCAGCCCGTGGAGCGATCGCGTCCGTACGAAGCACCAGAAGACGACAATCAGGAGGATGGCGCTGCCAGGGAGAGCACAGCTATGCTGACCGAGGTTGCTGAACGCCCGCCCCCCGATGCTGGCTCCGCGCGCGCCATCGCACTGAGCGTCGATGCCATAATAGAGCGCCACCTCGGCAAGCCCGTCTCTTCGACTTTCACAAAAGCGGCGGCCGTTGAGGCCATCACCGGCCGGAAGAACGTTTCCTTTAGTAAGTACGCTGGCAGTCTCGAGTGGCGCAATGCCATCTTGCTCTGGGTCAACATCGGTGGCGCCGACTATCGCAACGTCTTCCTCGATGGCGGCGCGCGCATGACCTGGTACGCCTCGCCGAAGAATAACGAAGGCACTCCAGTGGTGCGACGGCTGCTCGCAGGCAAAGAAGCAGTTCTCCTCTTCTGCAGGCTGCAGCAAGAGGGCTCCAGCGAGCCTTACGTCTGCTGCGGCCGCCTCGAATACGTTTCGCACGATCCGAGCCGGCAGCCTCTAAAATTTGTGTGGAGCCTGCGCGACCTCGAGACGCTCCGCAAGTCAGCTGACTTTCGCGAGCTGCTGGCTGCGGCTGACTGACAGAAGACGAGACCTCCCCCACGCCACACTGCACCAATAGCAGCAAACTGCACGCGGTATTCGGTCACGTTCTTCTCGCTCACTCGTGCGCGCTTCGACCACTTAGAAACGGGTGCATTGGGTAGGGAATGAATGGCATGGAGGCCCGGGCCGCTCTGCTCTCCCTCGGTGAAGTGTAATGTGGCCTGCTGGCCTGTGCAGGCCTGTGAGCTGGCCGCTGCGGGGCCACGTGGCGCGCTATGACCTATGTGTGCGGCAGCATCTTTCGGGCTGGAGCGTGAATGAAGACACGTCTAATCGTCTATACGATGTAGACCGGCCGCAAAATAGAACCGGCCAAACCCGACTCACAATACTTCAGACGCCGAGACGCGCGCTCGCACAGTGACAGCCGTCACAGGTCACACCTGTTACCGGTCGCGACGACGGATGGTGGCCGGTTGTGAGGTTCGTCTGTGTGGTCCGTGTGCCTTTGTGCGTCCGCGTGTCCCGTGTGTCCCGTGTGTGTCCCGGCTCCCCCCGGTGTCTTTTTACCGGTACGACCACCTGTGAAACCGCGTTCTCGAAGTCATGGAAAATCTTGGAATCTCGTCGCTGCGGAGAAGAACTTGGATGTCTCGATCGCTTGCTCTGCTCGCGAGCGTCGCACTGGTGGATGGCACCAGTTTCGCGCGCCTGCAACATGCGGGTTTCTCAATTGCGCTGGCGAGCGTGCTCGCGCAGCCAGTGTCCTCATTCCAAGTGAATGGTCCACTTCGCATGGCTTCAGTACGACGCAGCCTCGCGGTCCGCTGCCAGGAGGGCGTGCCCGCAAAGGAAGAGGACCCTGCGCCAGCAGTGTCTGATGGAATGTGCGCACTATGCGGCAGCAAACTCTTTCCAAATTGCAATGGCCAAGGACGGGTAGTGGGCGGCCTGACCGCCATCGACGTGGGTGGCATAAAACCATTTGAGTGGTGGCCTATCAAGGTGCTTGAGGATTTGCCGCGCTGCGTGCTTGTGTGAGACTGATCTTGATTTTGCGTGTGGCTCCATGCAGGCCTACCGGCCGTGCCCGACCGCTGCAGCCAAGGGTGTGCGCTACTCCCGCGTGGGTCAGAGTCTTGACGAAATCGTCTTCAAGAAGAACCCAAAGGGCGGCTACTGTATGTGCCCAGCACGGCGCCATTTTGCGAGCCACTGATCGTCAATGATTGCAATTGATTTCGAAGGGCGACTCTGTCCGTGCCAACCACAGAGTTCTCGGATGCGAGCCCGCCCGGTCGCATGCACTCACGAATTCGAGACTCCGACAGTCACGCGATGCTATTCTGCCCGTCGTTCGCACAGATGGAGAGGACTAAGGTCAGGCAATGGCCCCATCTGAGTGCCTCACCAGCATTAAAACGCGGTGCGGAGGGTTTCAAATACTGTGGGGAGGTAGGAAGCCTGTGGTCTCACCGCCGTCGCGGCACCAAGCACGCGCCGCCCGCCCCACCAAAAGCACCACGCCAATGTTCCGTGTTTGTCGTGCCGCTCCGGGCTGACGGCTCCTATCAGCCGAGCCGCGCCGCGGGCCGCGGCCATGGTGAATCCCCTGAAGAGACTGCGAATCGGAGGGGACAGGTTATATATCCGCGTTCCCCAGTTCCCCTTAAGTTCCCCGACGTGTGTGAAATTTTACTATTGCAACAGACGGATTAGCGGATCGGTTTCCCTCGGCTCCTGCCGCACCGCCGCGCGACGGTCCGGTGTCCGCTGTCTCCGCCCGCGTGTCCCCATCCCACGCACCGGACCCCCGTCCGGCGCCGCGGCGCGGCCATTGGGCGCGGTTCGAGGTACCCGATGGCCTAAGAGGCGTCGCCGATTCTTCGGGTTTCAGGTGGTCGATTGTAGCCCATTCACAGCCAAATTCTCCGCGTCTTCCAGCCAACCTCCTCTCCGGCGAGTGCTGTCCGAGTCCATGAGTAGACGAGTCCTTGGCCTTCTGCCCGCTCCGGAAGACGTGCACTTTGCCTCGCACGCCCGCCGATCTGCCGCACGGCGTCTTGGAGCCTCTGGTTCGCCTGGTGGGTCTCCGCTGGGGCTCAAGCCACCTGCGCAACGGGCTGCCTTTGATGCCTTCGTTGAACTCCTCATCGCCGAGCCGCAGAAGATGGCGCATCTTGCGCAGGACGCGCTCGCCCGCGCGCAGCAACGAGCCGGCACGGGCGACACCCCGACGCTGCCCTCCAATTTTGCGAGGGCCTTGCGCACGGAGCCATATGGGGTGGCACGGGAGCGAGAGCAGCTAGAGGCGTTGATTGCCGCGCTCGCCGACGAGCGGGCATCGGTCGAGGCGGATCGGGCGAAGGCGGCGCACGAGGCAGCTGTCGTGCGCCGCGAGCGGGCCGATCTCGAGCGCGCCAAGGCGGACTTTGAGCGTTCGCAGCCCGAGGCAGCCGCGGCACGTATCCAGGCGCGCGTGCGGGCGCTGCGCACGCGCATCGAATACATTCGAGCCCTCTCCGTGCGCGAGCTCGATCGCGAGCGCAACGAGCGGCAGCGCGTTGCCGAGCGGCAGGCGCGCCGTGCCGCGCGCCGCGACCGGGACGTGCAGCGTCAGCAGGACAAGGCAGTTCATGAGATTCAGCGTGTGGGTCGTGGCTTTCTCGCTCGGCGGCAGATGGAGGTGCGTCGCCTCGCCGTAACGGCGGCCGCCACGCGCAAGCGTGCCGAAGCCGCTGCGGTGCGGGCTGAGGTGCACGCACGCCTCGGCGCCATGCGCAATCGCAGTGCTGCCGCCGCGCTCCAGGCTGCGCTACGCGGTTTCGGTGTGCGCCGCGGCGTACCAAACGTGGTTCGCTTACGTGCGCAGGCCGCGGCTCGCCGGCAGGTAGACGCGCACCTCGCCCGTTCGCGCGCTGTGCTCGTGCTGCAGCGCATCGCCCGTGGCCGCCGAGGCCGAAAACGAGCAGACGCCGCACGGCAGCGCGCGGAGGCTGAGCGTGTGCAGCGACGACGGCGGCAACAAACTGTCGCGACGCGCGCGGCTCTGGACACGAAGATGCAGCTGCGCGCGCTCGCAGCGACTCTCCGCGTGCAGGCTGCGGCGCGCGGACGGCTCGCGCGCCGCGCGGCCAGCCTCAGCCGGCACGAGGCAGCTGAGGCGTCGCACGCAGCGCGAGTGGCTGTGCGCGAGCGGCTACGGCTGCGCGGCGCAGTGCTCACGTTGCAGCGTGCGGCGCGGGCGTATTCGGCGCGCGGGCGGCTCGCAGAGCGTCGTGCAGCTGTGGCTGAGAAGCAGCTGGGCGCGGCGTATCGAGAAGAGGCGTTGCTCGATCGGCTGAGGCACGCCGAGAGCTCTTCCGCCCCCAAGGTGCAGTCGACCGACCATGCCATGGCGGAAGCTGCTGCGCCTGCCCACGCGCCCCCGCTCTCGAAGCGCGGCCATAACCAGCGGCGGCGTGCAGCGTTGCGGCTGCAGGCGGCGGCGCGCGGATCATGGGCTCGCGCGCAGTTCGCGCGCGCGCTCGAGGTCCGGCGGACTGACGAAGCCCGCATGCGTCAAGAGAAAGCGCTAGTGTCGGCGGCGCGGCAGGAGAGGCGGAGGGAGCGTGAGCGGCTTACGGCAGCAGCGGTGCGAGTGCAGAGCATTATTCGCGCGCACTGGGGGCGCCTCGAGGCTGCACTTCGCCGCGACGAGCGTGACTTCTCCAAGCTCCGCTCACTGGCCGTGGCAGCACAGCGAGCTGCCCCCTCGCCGGCAGCAGCCACTGGGCGGCAGCAGCCGGCCACTGTGGGGCAGCAGCCGGCTACGGCTCGCCACAATGGGAGCAAGTCCTCGGCCGCCGTCGCCGCGTCACCGCGAGCCATCCAGCCGCCCTCGTCGTCGCGCCTGGCAATCACGGTGCACTCGGCTGTGCTGTCAGAGGCCCTTCATCGCCATCCCCGCGTGCAGCTCGCATGGGTTGTGGTTGAGATTGCAGGAGGGCGACTGCTCTCCGCAGCCACGCGACGACTACCGCTGCCAGCTGTGGGTGAGCCGTTACGCTTTGATGCGCCGCCTGCCACCCTCGAGCTGCGCAGTGGCCCGCTGGCTGCCGAGCTCGTTGCGCTCCTCCGGAGCGGTGCGGAGGCGGATAACGAGTCAGACGTCGTCTTCTCGCTCTTTGGTGCATCGGTGAACGACCCGCCGCAGGCGGCGCTCTACCTCGGCGAAGCTTATGTCAACCTGCATGAGCAGGTGGCGGCGAGGGTCGACGTCGACGCTAGCACGCCCCTCACGTTGCTCGGTTCCAATGCGCAGGGCGACGACGTAGCGATCGGATCGCTCTACGTGACAGTGAGCGTTGGAGCACTCGGAGCACTGCTCCGGCGGGATTCTCCGAACAAGGCGCTCGACGAGAGGTTTCTGGAGCGCGACTTTCACTATGACGATTGACCCCAATTCCGAACACGCTTACACGCTTCATTCCCTGCGTGTGCTCTCGCTCGTTGCTCCTGCGGGGCCCACGCCCCCCGGATAACCCCCCGGACGGCATCTCGAGTTCGGAGAGCGTGTGGGAGCGAGCGGGAGCCGCGGTCGTCGTGGATTAAGCGGAGCGGAGGCTTGACTCGTTGCATGCCTGGAGCCGGGCGTCCCTGTTCCCCGCGAGATGTGTTTGCCCGACCTGATAATCCGTAATACTCGTCCGACGTGTATCCTGTTACTTCTGGAAACGAGTCCGCACGCAAATAAAGACACTTCACATGGACATGTATCATGTTCTACCGACGCGCCCCACGTGCCACACACCCACACTCGGGCGGCGGGGGATTGGCGTGCACGCCGCGGCGGCCGTGTGCTCACCCACTGGCTTGCCCGGCGTGTGCGCACCCGCTGCTTCGACCTCAACTCATTTATGCGCGCGTCAGAGAAAGCCCATGCAAACTGCACCGGCGCCACACTTGCACTCGATCATCGAGCGCTTGGCCTTGGAGACGGCGTCCGCGTCGCGCCGGTACGTGAGCTCCGTTCCCGCTTCAATGTCACGTTTGGCATAGAAGGCGACCCGATCGAGCCGCTTGTCGCCCGAGAGCGACCGCACGCGCCTCGGCTCAAGATTGGGCGCGCATCCAAAATTGATGAAGGCGGCCAGGTTACGCACCGCGTGCGCGTCGATGTAGCATCCGTCTTTGTCTCGATCTTTTCCAGCGCCACCTCTGCCATTGAGCGTGAAGACATAGCGGTCCTCCTCGTCGCATGCGACGGAGCGCCGCTCCATTTCCTGATGCGAGATTACCTCGCCTATGTACTCGATGACGAAGTCGCCCTGCTTGATGAACTCGCACGCCTTGACGCCCCACCCCTTCTGGGGCCCAAAGTACTCGAGCTTGAGGGGGCATACGAGGCCGGCTTGCAGCTTCCGGTTCCTGCACTTTACCGGGCTGGTGATGCACGTGCACGCATAGCCGCACTCCTGCTGCTTGCCACGGCACGCCCTGCACGTGTCAGTGCACACGGGCTTTGTGCCAGAGCCGCATTTACTCAGAGGCTTGCAGCACTTGCAGCCGCCGTTGGCCGCACCAGCCGCCCATTGCGGCGTCACGTCGACCATCACGTTCTCGCAGACGTACACAAAGGGCGGCAGATTCGAGAGCCCCGCCTTTTCGGACCATCGAATGGTCGTTCTTCGCTCGGCGCCGTTGGCTACGTCAGTCAGCCCCGCGGGCCACCAGCCGCGTGCGCCACACGCATTTTGCGCGGCGTCCAGCTGTGCCTTGGAACCCGCCGTGGGCAGGGCCGCACGTGCCGCGAGCAGCAGCAGCAGATGGCGCATGCTCACGCTCATCTCCCGTTCAAAGAGGGCGTGTGCGACCGTGCCGAGCATGGCGGGCACGCTGCCGCGGTCGTTCTCCTCGCCGTCCTCCTCCACTGGCGTCAACTTCGTCCCCGCACTCAGCGTGCCGGCGCCCTGCGGGCTAGTGTGCGAGGCGTTGTACAGGAGGAGCGCTCGCTCGACGTACCCCGCCCGTACAGCCGCCGCAAAGGGCGAATGCTCGCAGCAGTTGAGCAGCCGGCCGAGGCCGGCCGCGTCGCCCAGCTCGCCGCCCAGGCCCCAGCCCCTGCACGTGGTCCCACATAGGCGGAGCTGGGAGGCGTCGTCGTTGGACGTGCGAGAATACGGTTGTTCCTTCGCCGCCTCGTCCTCGTCCTCGTCGCACTCATCGCAAAGGTTTGGGGGCGTCAGCGCTCCACCCGCACCCTCAACCATCCCTTCCATCATCGCCACCCCGCTCGCGCTCGACTGCGGTGCTGCAGCACGCGCGGCTTCGGCGGTGGCCGCCTCGGCGACGGCCGCCTCCGCCTCCGCCTCGGTCTCGGCGTGCGCACGCGCCGCGTGGCACAATAACATCGTCAGCCCGTCGGTGGTCGACGCCTGGCGCCCTTGGAAAGTGAGGAGTCGCTGTTCTCGAGCGCCTCCCGCGACGGCGAGCAAATGCATGAGCGTGGGCGGCGGCGCGCCCGCGCCCGTGCCAAAGAAGGCTCGAAGGCTCCGATCCGCCTCGCCGCTCACGGCCGACGAGGGAGGGTTTGTGAAAAGATCACGCAGCGTGAGGCGGCGCTTCTGCTTGTCGTGCATCGACGTGAGCATTTTTGCGAGTTGATCGGCATTTGGCCCAATGACCTTGAAAAGCTCCTCATGCCGCTCCGTACGCCCCTTTGATGCGAGTTCTTCGTCATCTTCGTCATCGAAGATGGCGGCGGGTAGGTGGGCCCAGCTACAAAAGGCGCCGACCTCGTCGCCCTTTCGCGCGATGGGACGCACCATTTGCTGCATCTGCGCACAGAGAGGATGGAGAGCCCGATTGCACCCGGTGGTCGAGGAGCCGTGTCGACACTGCACCAGGCAGCCACCCTTTTCCCCGCACAGATAGCATGGCTGCTTGAGTTTACGCAAGTCTTCGATGATGGCCTGGCCCTCTTTGTCCCAGACCCAAGCGCCGCCGAGAGCATCATCTCGATAGATTTGCGGAAAGGACCAGGCACATGCTGCATGGATGAAGCATGGATGAAGCATGGATGAAATCGGCGGCCGGCAGCGCATGAGCGGGAAAGACTGCCAGCGCCCACCCTCGGGATGGACCGAGGTACATTCGCACAGCTCGCAGCGGACCATTGTGCCGTCGGCGGCACTCGGGTCATGCTGCCGAGGCGCGCACGCGTCGCAGAGCCAGTCGCCCGCCGGAACCACACCTAGCTTGTAGCACCGCTGGTGCACGGCCACGCCACACTGGCCTCCCCACTTCTCGCCGTCGCAAAACAGGATCTCGTTACCGGCCTCCACCAACCCCCCGTTGCAGATTTGGCAGACGGCCTCGTTCATCTCGGCCTCCTCTGCTGCGCGGATCTCCGCAGCGCTCGGCCCACGCGTCGGCGCGTGTGCGTCCGGCGGCATCAGCAGCTTCAGCGTCGATGGCCCGCGTTTCGAGGCGCCGTGAAGGCGCCTGCGTCCCAAGGCAGGCGCCAGGGCGGCGGCGGCGGCGGCGGCGGCGGCGGCGGCGGCGGCGGCGGCGGCGGCGGCGGCGGCAGCGGACTTAACCTCCTCTTTCGTGCGCGGCAGTGTCTCGTATGGCTGAGAATGCAGTGCTGCCAAGATCGCCGGCGCAGACTCATATTCGTTGGCGAGTGCAAGTGGCGTCTTCCCTTTATCGTCGGTAGCGTGCGGATCGGCCTCGTACTCAAGAAGGATGCTGATCACATCCGCGTGGGCGGGATGGTCATCCTCACGCACGCTCCAGTGCAGCGCGGTCATCAGAAGATTGTCCTTCGGCTCGACGCTCGCGCCGCGCTCGAGCAGTAGCTGCACGAGCGGCAGGCACCCCCACTCGCATGCCGTCATGAGCGGCGTCCAGCCGTCCTTGTCGGGCGTTTCGATGCATTCAGGGTCGACCTCGATCAGCATCTCCGCCATCTTGCACAGCTCATCCGTATTCACAGGCGAGCGTTGCGGGTCGGCCACCTTCTCACACATGGTCGTGAGCAGCAGCAGGGGCGTCTTGCCTTTCTTGGCGCGTGCAAACGGGCGGTCGCGTGGCCAGTGCCTCAGAAGAAGCGGGAGCGCCTCGACGAGCCCCTTGGCCACTGCTTGGTGGAGGGGCGAGAATGCATTGGAAGAGTCCACATTCGGTCGCGTCAGGTCCGTCTGCGGCTTCCCGAGCAGCTCGGCCAGCGTCTTTAGGTTGGGCGCGCTCCGCAAAAAATCGCGCCCGAGGTCGAGCATGGAGTACAGCTGGTTGGCCGTGCTTGTCACCTTCGAGCTCGCCCGCCCCCGCGCCGCACTGTACGGCACGACCGCCCTGCCGAGCGCGGTCGCGGGTGCGGGTGCGGCCACCGCGACCTCTATGGCCGAGTCAGCAAGGGGCCGCTTGCGCGAAGCAGGCGCCGCAGCGTCGGTGCAGGGCGACGCGCTGCTCAGAGGCACGACCAGGCGAGCCAATGGCGCGCTGGAGCTCGCCGCCACGGCTCCAGTGCCAGATGCGGCCGCTGCAGTCCCCGCTGCCGCCGCCGCGGCCTCTATTGGCGCTGGTGCGGTGTTCATTGGCTGGCAGCTGGGATTACCGCAAGTGCAAGCCGGGCCGCCGCCATCTTCCAGCTTCTTGCGTTTGACGTGCCTGCAGACACAGTTCGCGCACTTGCCCTTTCCCGCGAACTTGATGAATGGCTGCCAATTCGCCACAGGAATCGGAAGCCTGTAGCTGCAGACACCGGATTGACACGGCGTGGTCACGTCCACGTGGCAAATGATCGTCGCTGATTCATGTGATTCAGTTGCAATATCCTTTGAGAAACTGACGTCAGCCCTATACCAGCCATTGTCTTTGCGGTTCGCGTGCACCGTGCGCAAGGCTGGTGGCATGGGTGTATCGCGCGCGAGGAACTTCGGTCTCGCGGTTCGGCGCCTTTCACAGAGGAACGTGAAACCGTGGAACGGTATTGCCGGGATGCCCGCTGGCCGATGGTCCCCCGCCTGCCTCGTCCGTCCGCGCCTCTCCCCTGTAGACTATACGCACTAGAAATCTTATAGTCTAAAGAGGTGGCTTATCCTATATGAAGACCATTACCCCTGGGTCAAGGTCCCAAGATGCCATGTCCGGTCTATCCGAGTGGAGGTGTGTACTGCGCAAGCAACGTGTGTACTATTCCAAGCACGAGCTCTGAGCTGCGGCCGTTGCTCAGGCCTGTACCGCCCCGGCGCGCTGCCGGCTGCGGTCGAGCATGGCGGCGCCGTTGGCATTGCGCGCCAAAAAATATCCGATATGTCATATCCGATCCGGACCCCGCGGGGGTCCGTCGTGCCGAAGACGTAACGTGACCGTCACGAGTCGAGTCGCCGGCGCAGTGTGATGATCTGTTGCGGATATGGCCGCACGCCGCAAGTCTGGTATGGTAACCTGCTGCTGCATGTCTCGTCTCTCACTGCCCACAGCGCTCTGACGCCGCTCTGTCGCCATGTCCCAGCTGTACACATGCGTGCCGTCGCCATGTCGAAGCTCAGCGCCTCGTTCTCTCGCTCGCACCCCACCCTTGCGCACGGGGAGGTGCCATGGCCATGACCTGCTGCGTAGTCGGAGTCGGACTGTGGCCCAGAGGGCTTGAGCTGGTAGCCGACGAGGCGCCAGACTCGTACCTGGCCCCGAGCCCGAGCGGTGAGGGCAGTGCGTCACCACAAGCAAGGTTCGGTAATGGTGACGAGCTGCCGAGCAGCGGGTCGTTGTAGCGGGGCGAGTAGAAGACGGAGAGATCCGGCGTGTTGAGAAGGGACACGCTGGCGGACAGGGCTTTGGCCGACAGGGCATGTGCGCCTATGGCTGGAGAGAGGCTCAAGAGGAACTCGGCCGCTTCCTCGTCATTCTCGTCTCGAGCAAGGTTGATCGTGGACGAGCTGCTGGACAACTGGAGCGGCTGGTCTCGACCAGGGCCGCCGCCGAGACCGTCAGCGCCGTCGTTGCCAGCAACTGGGTCTGCCGCATGCGGCGTGAGAATGCCCCCGTGAGACCCCTGCGGCGGTCGCACCTGCGGCAGCTGCGGCAGCTGCGGCAGCTGCGGCAGCGGCGGCAGCGGCAGCGGCGGCAGCTGCGGCGGCGGAAGCTGCGGCGGCGGAAGCGGCGGCGGCGGAAGCGGCGGCGGCGGCAGCAGCATCATTTGCGACCACATGCGATTGCTGTACGCCGGCGGCATTGTGAAATGTAGTGGCGGCGACGCCCTCGGCAAGTATCCTGAGTGGTCTGTCAGCCCCTGGAATGGGCGTGAGCTGGAAAGGCGAGAAGGTGCGGCTGCCATGTAGACGGGTGGTCGCTTAGCATCGAGGGCCAGTTGCGAGCTGCGCTCATGGGTCCGCATCGGACCGCCGCTGCTGGGCCGGCCGCGAAGGGGAGGCGAGGCAAGACGTGGAACAGCGCCCTGCGCAGCAGGCACTTGGGTTGACAGAGGTGCCGTCAGACCGACCGATAGCCGCGGCGCCGACTCCAACCGCGCCACATCCGGTAGCCGGGCCAGCCTTTGCACTTCGAGCATGAGCTCCTCCGCCCTCTTGCTCATGGACGGCACGGCGTAATTCATGGGTCGGATGGCGGGGAATCTTGCGCGACGAGAATCGCCATGTCGTTCGCGAGATAGTTTGGCGCTCTTTTGGAGAAATTAACGAACCATCATGAAATTATAAACGGGGAGGCGTCGGGGATGCCACGAGGCCCCCGGCGCCCTCCAGTGTGTGTTTTCACAGCAGTTTCTCTCGCGTGAGTTCCGACTCACGCGGGGAGAGCGCGCAGCAGAACAGCGTCGCTCCCTCACCCCTTTTTTTGCCTTTTGGGACTTGCCGACTGCGGCCGTGACCATGCTGAGCCGCGCAGGCTCCCGGCGCGAGTCGGGCGTCATCGGCATAGAGGATTACGAAGACGCGCCGACCAAACGTGGTTACACGACGCGCCACAAGGAGCAGCAGCAGCAGCTTCGGCCCACGTTCACCGGCCGTGTGCGTCGCTGGGAAAAGCGCTGGGCCAAGCAGGGCCATCTGACGGTTTGGAGATGGGAGCGCGTCGAAGGTGACGCCGCTGATGCTAATACCGATGCCAGCACGGGCCCCGATGAGCCGCTAAGAAAGCGGGCACGCCTAGAGCAACAGGCACGCAGGAGCAAGCTGGACGACGACGGTCAATAATAAGAGAGAGTTCCGAGCTTAGACATTGTGTATGTCGACTAGCGTCAGCGACCCGTGGTTCGAAATGCCGTTTGTGCGAAACTGATCCCTATTTTTATTCTCTACACCTTGTTGCGTCCCCACCTTAGACGGCGCGCCGTCCACAAGTGCGCCTCTGCGCCACGAAAGCTCACTGACACCGCTTCACCGGCGGAAGCTCGCCGGCCGGTCGCGGACACACGACAACCAGATAGAGGCGCCGCGAGGGCCCCTGGGCCATCATCTGAGTGTCCAGGCGCCTCTACGATACGCTCTCGGATATCAGCAGACGTGGTCCGTTCGATGTCTTTCTGACCACAGCCCCACCTTGATGTGGTCCCGTTGTCGTTGACGCTCATCCTCTATTTGTTCGAGCCAGCTCGAAGGATCGCGCAAGTGGCCAGAGGCACCCTCGCCCTTAGCCGCAGGGTCGGCATCCCCATTCGGTGCGGCCGAAGACTCAACTTTGGGCGGCACCAATGCGGCCGACCATGGTGGTGACGCCCAATGATTGGAAAGACGTTTGACATCTTCGACGGCCAGCCCTCTGAGCACCTGCGAGGGTCGAGCTACAGAGATTTGTCTGTCACCGCCGATCCGTAGAATGGTTGAAAGAGCGTCCTTTTCACTTGCAAATAGCCACAGATCACAAAACAGATAGCTGCCTTCGTGCTCTTGTACCACGACGGCGATGATGCTCGGCGCACACCACACGACGCGTTCCAAAGTTTCAATAGCACCGGCACCCTCAAACAGTGTATCTGCAAGGACCTGCGGCATCAGCAGTGCTGAGGTACCAGAACAAAACGCAGGCCGAGCCACCCTGCTCCTTGGGCGTTGTCTCGTTGGGATGAACATCGACATTTCATGACTGTCCTCTGCGGTTGATGCTTGCAACGATGCTTCCATGGCCATGGATCTGCAGCATATGGCAAGCTGAGCAAAGCAATACGTAAGTAACCCGGCGGCTGCCATTCCCAGAATCCACACTGCACCGTCCGTAAACAAATGGTCGTAAGTCTGTCCGCACTGCTTTAGTATCCAGGCCGTTGCCAGTGGCATCACAGCAGTCCCCTGAGGATTCCTGTCCTGATGACTCCTGTCCTCGACGAATGGACTATCCTCGCCCAAGGTCCCGCCCTCGCCCAAGGCTCCGTCAAGCGCAGCAGAAATTGGTGCATCCATGAGCAGCTTGAGCAGACGCCTTGCACCAGACCGTCCACATTTGCTGCAAACGTGCAAAGCGCCCAAGAACACGCGTTCTCGGAGGCCGGGCCTCACTGTCTCACCGTTCAATCACCGGTTAAAGCATGTATCGTTAACGAATATAAGAATATAAGATCTGTCACGCGTGATATCAATGGGAGGAGAAAACATAAAGAAAACAGGAGTAGTATACCGTCCTGTCCGAGTCCTGAAAGAGACCTCGGGCGCCGAAACAGTACTCTCTGCAGGTCAGTGACGATCGTGATTCAGCACCCTTGTGTCTAGGGTTCGACCTACCTTCGGTGCGGTGTCCCCGCAGGCACAGCGAGACCGACGTCGCTGCACGCTTTGGCCATCGCTTGCTCAAGATCTTCGATGAGATCCTTCTCGTCTTCGATGCCGGCGGAAAGGCGAACCAGGTCGTCAGGCAGCCCGCGCGCCTGTCGAACTTCCCTCGGAATCGATGCATGAGACATGAAGCACGGCAGCGAGACGAGCGATGAGGTGGAGCCAAAGGAGACGGTCACTTTGAAGAGCTTGAGGTGCTCCGACAGGGCACGCGAAAGATCGACGTTGCCCGTCTCGAAGGAAAGGAGCGAGCCGCCACCTGCCGCCTGCCGGGCGTGCAGCGCGTAGTTAGGGTGCGACGTGAGGCCTGCGTAGTGCACTCGCTTCACAGCGGGATGTTTCTCGAGCCATAGGGCCATCGCCAGACAATTGGCCTGTTGCCTCTGCATGCGCAGCGACATCGTCTTGAGGCCGCGCAGGCATAGCCAGCAGTCGAAGGGCGAGAGGCCAGCACCCTCTGCGTTCTGGAGGAAGTAGACCTTCTTGGCGAGCTCCTCACTCGCGACGGAGAGAATGCCCGCAGTCACGTCGGAGTGGCCGGAGATGAACTTGGTGGCGGAGGTCATCGATATATCGCAACCGAGCGCGAGCGGCTGCTGGAAGATGGGCGCCATGATCGAGTTGTCGACCATCGAAATCGCGCCGGCGCTCCGCGCCATCGTCGCGATCGCTGCAATATCGACAATCTGCATGCGAGGGTTGGTTGGGCTCTCCATCCACACAAGTTTCGTATGCGGCGTGATCGCGCGGCGCACGGCCTCGCGGTCACACATATCGACATTACTCACGGCCACGCCCGAGGCAGGAGCCACGTTGGCGAGCAGTCGCGACGTGCCGCCGTAGATGTCGTCGCCTGTGACGATGTGGCCGCCAGCAGGCACGAGGCGCATGGCGACGGCGAGCGCGGCCATGCCAGAGGTGAAGGCAAATGACCGGTGGGCGCCCTCGAGGTCGGCCATTTGAGTCTCAAGCTGCTGACGAGTCGGATTGCCGCTGCGCGTGTAGTCGAACTCGCCACCCTCCATCACGCCTGGAAGCTCAAAGGTCGCCGTCTGGTAGAGCACTGGCGAAGATGCATTATACGGATCGCCCTTGCCCTTGCCCTTGGGGTGGCACAGTCGGGTCGCGAGGCCGTAATTTGACTTGGAGACCGTACTGAGTCCGCGGACAACTCCTGTGCGCCGCAGGAGCATTTTGCGTCCCCTTTCGTCGGAGAGCACGTGCACCTTCGGAGAACATAATATAAGGATAGAAGCCGGATCGAGATTCAACAACATGAACATTACGGAAGGGCTCTCTCGCAAGACTCACCCTTGAATCTTGACGTGACATGTTTTGTGTCTCATCAAAGGTGGCAATCTCGGCATGCGCGCTCTCTCGTTCGGCGGCGACGTCGGCCTGCGCGCATGGCCGCCACTTGTAAAAACGCCGCAGCTTCGACGCGTCGGATGGCCAAGTGCCCAGCAGGAGAGTGAGGACACATTCGATATGCTTGATGCGTTGCTTGGCAAAGATGTCGATATTCCACCAGCAGCCCCACGTCGCGATCCACCTTCGCCTCCTTCCAAACCGCTTCGGCCACCCGTCGAAGCGAAACGCGAAGAAATGCGGGCAGCGCTACAAGAATTCATCGGCGCTGGCAAAGCTGCTTCCAGCGAGAAGGTGAAAAATGGTGGGCTCGATCTTGTGCAACTGCCGCCAGCAGCGCCCGAAACCGGGTTTGACTGGGCAACGGGCTTGACTGGGCAAGCAGAAACAGCCTATCGAGTCGGGGACCCCTATCCGAGCGCCGCCGTCATTCGGGCACAAGGGTCATTGAGCGGCGACTTGCCGCCGCCGCCCTCGCTGCCGCCGCCCTCGCCTCCGCCGCCCTCGCCGCCGCCGCCGCTCGTGGCACAGCAAACGTCGACAGCAGCACTGCCTGCACCTACACCGGCGCCAGCGACGAGGCCCGTTGTCACGCCGCCGATCGTGCCTGAGCCTGTCCCCACGTCGCCACCTGCGCCGTCTTTCGCCACCGCTCCGTCGCCGCCGCCGTATCCTCGACCGGAGGAGGTGAAGGTGAGCGAGGTGGCCGACATCTTCGACATATTCCCCTCCTTGTTGGACGGAACCGACCCCACTGTGCCCGCTGAGGACATGGATGAGTCGCCTGCCTTCGGAGCGGCCTCGCCGCAGCCGCCCCTCGGGGCGCTCTCTGCGATGCCAACTCGACCGCCACCGAGCAGCTCAGAAGCTCTCCCCGTGCCTACTCTGATGCACTCGCCTGTACTGCAGCTCGTGCTGTGCGCGGCTGGCTACCTCGCCCACGTGTGCATCCTCTCTCGGCGCAGCATCGTCGTGGGCAAGCTCGCGTTGGGCTGGGATACACTTGCGGGATGCGCCGTGCTGCTCGCGGCGATGACTCGACGTGTGCGTCTGCACAAGCCTCCAGTGCCGCCCTGGCTCATCGGGCGTGCGGCCGAGGACGCGACGGCGTGCGCCAACTTTGCAAGTGAGCCCCGCGGCGAGCGTATCAAGCTGCTCAGCACGGTCGCGCTGCTGCTGTGCGCACCGTTTCTCTTCTCCTTCGCGGCGCCGCTCGTCGAGGCATTGGTCTCGCTTCTCGTGCTCCTGGGGCTGCCCCTCACGCGCGCGCGCACTCTCTCGGTGCGACTACTCCTTGAGCAGACGATTCTCAACCTGGGCCTCTTCCAGCTCGTGCGCATGCGCCACCCGGGCTTCTTCTCCCATAAGTGGGTACGGTGGCGGTGGCAAGCGCCCTGGATCGCGGAGGTCCTTGGCGGTTACGCGGCCTCCGTCGCCCTCTTCAATCTCATTGAGCCACTCAACCAGGCGCTGCTTCCGGGGCTGGCGTACAAGCCTGAGGGTCTCGTCGCGCAGCTCGCGAACCCGACAGACCGATCCGCCGCCTCTCTACTGCTTGCCGCGATTGCGCCGTGCCTGGGCGCCCCCATCTTTGAAGAGTTGCAGTCGCGCGCCTTCATCCTGCAGGCGCTCACCGCAGCGATGCCCATCGGCGGCGCGCTCCTCGTCTCGGGCATCCTCTTCGGGGCGCAGCACTTGCAGATCGGGCTGCTGCTGCCACTCTCGGTCACCGGATTCTTTTGGGGCGTGCTCTACGTGAACTCGCGTAACCTGCTCGTACCGGTATTCATCCACGCTCTCTGGAACGGCCGCATCTTCCTCGGCTCGTACCTGGGCCTGTGAGAGCGACCGGGTTCCGGTTGTTAGGTCGAGGGCACGCTGCCGAACACTGCGGAAGGGAGGGGATGCTACCAGTGGCCATGCGGTTCGAGCTTCGGTTGCACAAGCATCAGCACAAGCACACCAATTGGCCGCGTCCGCGACGCCGAGCACCGCATCACGCACGCGGAATCGCACGGCTCCCATGTGATGAATGTTTAGGACCGCGCGACCGCCGCTTTTCGCACACCGACCGGGCCGCGGGGGGGTGTGAGGCCGCTGTCGGCACCCAGCCGGTCCCGGCGTGTTCGCGAATCGCGACGTCGGGTCGACGCTCCACAGCAGTCGAGAGGAGGGTCACGTGTCCGCCGTCGGTTGTATCTCGTTACCGTCGCGCACCGCGGGGCCGCCAGACCTTCGCATCCTCCGTCGGCGGCGGACGGCTCGGCACAGGGAACCTCGCCCCCCGGCGCCCGGGCGCCCGGGTAAAACGCGGCCCGCGGGGGTTAGCCGTTAGCGGTTACCCGGTCGATCTCGCGGCGGGACCCCCGCGCAGCGGGGATCAAAACTTGTGTATCCGACGACGAAAAATCGTATGAAGTAATTTTGGCTCTTCTGCAAACCGTGTTACGTAAACGTGGCTCTGCCAGGCTGGCCCGTCGACCATAGTGACCCTAGTGTAACCTCAAGCTATCTTTCGGTGCACTTACCAGTGGAAGAGGGCGCACAGCAAATGCTTCCTCGTCCTCTTCGTCGAAGTCCGCAGGCCGCTTGACAGATGCTGCCGGCGGTTTGCTGCGCGGCTCGTTGCATGCGCTGCACCGCGCAGCGCCTTCCACGTTGGCGAGCGTGCACGCTGGGCAGAACCAACATCGAGGTGTCTGCACTGCTGTCCGTGCTGTCGAGCACGCCCCGCACACGTTGCCGGAGGCGTTCTCAAACGTGCACGCGGTGCAGCTCCAGCTGCTCATGGCAGGCGCCTGGGCCTTGGGAGCGGCGCGCTGTAGGGGCTTGCGCGTGGTGGCTGCTGCAGCCTTCGCCTCTCGCTTGGGCAAACCGCCGGACTTGAGCATGGCGATGGCCGCCTGACGCAGCTCGTCGTTGGCGCGGCCGCCCTTTAGAACCGCAAGGCAGCGGCGCTGGACATGGTTGAGCTGCGAAGAGTCGAGAAGCTCATAAGCGGAGAAGTCTAAAGTCTCGTCCATGCTGATTCCCAGCGCAGTTGATTTCTTTCCCGCGTTTTGTGATGAGTTCACGATTCGAGAAGTGGAACTTTGTTTTGCCACCGAACACCAGGCCTCCCCGAATCGCCTGCGACGGCGATCGAGTTAGCTGACGCCCACGACGACGCCTTTTCGACGCCGAAAAAGCTCCCCTCGCACGTGCCCAACGTGCTCTGTCCTTGACGTTCGCGGTAAGCTCCCGCTCGCCGTCGCTAGCAATTTGGCATCGTAAATGCGCGTCATCGCAGCAACTGAGACCGTGCTCTCGAATTTTGAGGTGAAGAGGCTGCTCGAGCGGCAGCAGCAGGAGCAATTGCGCGAGGAAGAGGCACTGCCGCTTCCGGGAGCGCGCCGAGGCGAGGCGGCTGGCTCGACGGCGTGGCAATCGCGGCAGCAGGCGGCCCTGATTTCGGAGCAGGTGCTCACGTATCTTGGCGGCACCTGCTGCGCTGCGGAGACTGAGAAGCGCCTCGCCGCCTTTCTGACAGCGGTTGCGCCCTTCAAGCTCGTGCAGGGCGAGATCCTTTCACTCATCAACATCCAGCCACGCTCGAGGGCCGTTATATCCACGCTCGTCGAGGAGTATGAGGAGCGCTTGACGGAGGAGCAGACATTCCAATTACTACAGCTTTGCCAGCAGCTCACGCAGGACGAGAGCGTCATTTCTGAGGAGCCCAGCGGTCGTACGAGTAGGAACTAGAGTTGCACCGTCCATTGACCATAAAGAAATCTACGCCCTTTCGAGCCAGGATGACTTTCTCTTTCCTGAGACCGATCCGTGAACTGATCCGTGACCCAAGTTTTGCCGCGCTTGGCGCTGCCATGTCGATTTGCGCCGTCTCCAGGCTGCGCCGGGCGGCCTCTTGGGTCGCTCCACAAGACGGCTTCACGCCTGTCGTGACTGACGAGGGCAGCGACTTCGTTGCTGCACGGCTCGCCGCACATCGTTGCTGCAGCCAGCAACTCCAGGCGCAAGTTGCGGCAGCGCTCCGTGGCCTAAACGAGACTGAGCTCGAGAAGGTCGCAGGGTTCCTGCGTGAGGCGACGCGGCGGCTGCAGCGCGCGTGGGCACACGATGCAGCACCTCCGTACGTCGAAGTCCCCGCCGCAATTGTCCACACGGGCTGCAACTCGGCCGACCTGCCGCTGGTGCTCAAGCAGCTTCAGCGCAGCATGCGTGTCGACTGCTCGCCACATGTCGCCGTACTGCACAGCAAAGACTGCACCTCTCTGCTCGCGGCGACGCGCTCGCTCGTCTCGCAGCTCATCGGCAACACGGCCCGCATCGCGCCCGGCTGCTCGTTCGACCTCGATGTGCTAGCCGGCTGGCACACCGACCTGTGCGCTGGCCGTGTTGCGGCACGCGCGCGGCAGGCGATGGGTGCCGCGCTGCGCGATGAGGTGCACGAACAGAGTGCTGCATGGACGCCGTTGGTGGTCATCATCGAGGATGCAGAGCACTTTGGCGCCGAGACGCTCAATGATCTGATCTACGCATGCGCTTCGGTGCGCTCGGCTGACGGAGCACCCCTTCCGCTCTGCTTCGTGTTCGCCCTCTCGTCGGGGGTGGCGGCGCTGCACCGGCTGCTGCACCGTTCCTCGCTCATCCTGCTACGCGGCATGCGCTTTGCCCTCGCGAGCACTGAGCGCACGCTCGACCAGATCATAGCACGGCTGTTGTGCTCACCGATGCTTCCCCAATTGGGTGCCGCGGCGTACGCGTCGCTCCTCGACGCGATCTCCGAGCAGCATGGGTCGACGACGGCTTTCGTGCGTCAGCTCGACTGGCTGCTGCTGCGTCACTTCCGCACGCACCTGCTCGCGTTCTTGGTGCCTCTCGAACCATACGTGCCCCCGCAGCGCGGCTCTTCGGCCGTCCGCAGCGCCAAGGAGTGCCTGGGGGGGTTGCTCGATGCCCTCGGGCCAGCGCAGCTGCGTGCGCTGCTCGCGCTGCCCTCGGTGAGCGCGGCGCTGCCGGCGAGCAGCAGCGGGAGCCGGACCGAGCGCGAGGACTTGCTGCGCGAGGCGCTGCCGCGATGGCTGTGCGAGATCGTTAGCGCCCGCCGATGCCGCGCCGCGAGTGTCGCGTGTGCGCTCGCTCTCCTCGCCCTCGCCTTCCCGGGCGCCAACCGTACGGTCACGGCGCCTCGGCAGCTCTACCTCGAGCTGCTGCTCGGGCCCGCCCATCGCACGCTCGAACTGCAGGGCGCGCGGCGCACGGCCCTGCAGCTCGCACTCGACAAATGCCGCGAGCGAGTGAGCGGTGCGGATGCGCTTTCCAAAGCGAGCCTCCGAGCGCTCCTCGTGCGCTGTGGCGCGCAGCTCCGGCAGACGGCCGCAGAGCTGCCCGCCCCTTCTCAGGGAGCGGCTGCGCCGCTCGACGGTGTTCTCGCCGAGCTCGACGGGCTGCTGGCGGAGGCAGATGCGCCGTCTCGGGCAGATGCGCCGACGTCCGTGCTCGCCGCCGCCGCGGGCTCGAGCACGGCTGCAACTTCTGGGACGGCGGTCGCGAGCTCATCGGGCGAGTCCCACACCGCCGTCGAGTCGAGCGCCACGTCCGCCGCAGCCCCCGCTGCTCTCGGCAGTAAACGGCCAGCTGTGAATCGGCAGCCGTCCGGAGCTGTGAATCAGCAGCCGTCCGGAGCTGTGAATCGCGGAGCTGAGGGCGTTGCCAAGCGGCGACGGATGGCGCTCGGCGCGGCAGCCGCTGTCGCCGCGGCCCGGCCAAGTGGCAGTGCTGGAAGCGGCGGCGCTAGCGGAGGGGAAGGAATGCGGTATGGGCTTCGGGTGGCCATGTGGTTCGAGCGGCTGCTGCGCGAGCACGCTGATCGGCCGTCCACGATGCCGCTGCATGAGATCTGGCAATGTGATGCGGAGTCAACGGGCGGTGCGGCATCTGCGGCGACAGTGGCATCAGCGGCGACGTCGGCAGCAGGTGCGGCAGCTGGCACAATTGCATTGCCCGGATCGACGGCAGACGGGCTTGCTCATGTCTTTGGCGCCGTGCCTCAGCGCGCCCTCGAGGAACACATGAAGGCCATTATTGCTGAGGCACGCCGTTTGCACAAGCCAGCCGCTGGGCCGGCCTGTGCCGCCGTAGAGAAGGGTGTGCCACTCCGTTCGTTTTCGCCTCGGGGACACGCGTCGACCGATGAGCGTGCGGCTGCCGAGCGCCAGGCTGCCGAGAGGCGAGCTGCCGAGGCCAAAGCGGAGCAGCGCCGGCCCGGCAAGAGCGGTGCCGTCGTCACTCCTAAGGCACCTCTACCCAGCGGCTGGTCGACAGCGCTGGCTTCGGAAGTGCTCATGGAATTCCCTGGCCGCAAGGTGTGCGCCGTCGAGTGGTTCACCGCCTTCCAATCAAATGGTCTAGCCAAGCGCTCGGGCGAGGACGCCGAGCGGCTGCTTGCACGCTTCGTCGTGGCTACCAACGATCTGCAAATGCTGGGCTTCGTCTCACCAAGCAAACGGCCCCGCGGTACGTTCGAGAAGCGGGTGCACAGCGGTTGAGGGGCCTCGCCGATAAGCATCATAGGTAACCGAACGAGGGCCGTGCAAGCATGCATGCATGAATCACGGCAGTTGGTGCCCTCGGCAGATAGCATGCTTCTCCGCTCCGCACCCACATACGTCAACAGGGCAACAGCGAACGACTTTCTTATGATTGATGCATGTGTCGCACGCGGCGTCGATGATGACGATTTCATGGGAAATGTACAGGGTAGCACCAAGGTAGTACCCCTTCCCGCCAGGTGTGCGACCGTAAAAACAGCACAGGTTGAAGGCGTTTTTGGTGACCTCAGAGTGTGAACATGTAGAGACACGCGTCCCACACGTCAAGTTGCCGCTCTCGGCACTTTCGACTTTCCGGCGCGAAATCCCGATCGCCATCGTTCACGCGCGCGGCGCGTGTTGGCATGCGCGCTCTCGGCGGCGATGAGAGCGACGATGACCAGGAGATGAAGAAGGCCTTCTTCCAGGAGCTCGAGGCACGACACGGCCGGCAGCTCACATACGAAGATCTACAGGAGTGGGAGACGAAGTTGGATCAAGGCAGTAGCAATAGCGAGGATGAGGCTGAGGACGAGGACGACGATGCAATCCTTGGCTCGCATGCACACCCGAGCATGCCACGCTCGAAGCCACTGCCCGCGGGTGGGTGGCTGACACCATCGTCACCGATGCTTGGGCTAGGTCTTTCGACAGCGGCGGCCGCTGACGCATGGCTCCACCCAACTGGTACACGCAATGGCAGTAGCGGCATCGCGGACATCGAGAGTCGAAAATCGCAAGATTCCATGCCGGCGTGGTGCGATGAGGAGCTCGACTGCGTCGTGACCGAGTCGCTCGTGAATCGCTCGTACTCCTGGCGAAGCACGAGATGTGCTGCGGAGTCAGCGCCGGGCACAGAAGAGTCGCTTGACAACCCGCTGGTGCAGCGTTCCCTCGACTATGGCGCTTCGACGCTGTCGAGAGCCGCCTTGGACGACGGCAGACAACCATTTTGGCACATCGCGACGCCAGAGAATGCGGGCGCCTCGGCCGATACGAGCAGCTCCTCGAGCTACGCGAGCGGATCCTCGATGTCTGGTGACGATCTTGACGGTTCGATGACATGGCGCCGCAGCGCGGAGGGTGGCGACGTGCCGGTCGCGCATGCAGCGGAGCCGTGGAGTCCGCCGGCTGGCGCCATCCCGCTGACTGCTCCGCAAGAGGCTGTTTCGCCAGAAGGGTTCGTCACTGCGCCAACGTCAGCGCTGATGCTCCCTCCAGCGATGTTCTCTGTGCATCCCGACAGCCTGTCGGCCGATCCTGCAGTCGCCACCTCCTCCTCCTCTGCGGCCGATGTGGCACCTGGCGTTGCCTTTCTCTCAACGGGAGCTGCGGCCATAGCCCTTCCGTCGCCGCCAACGCCCAGCCCCTCCCATCCAGCCCCTGCGCGCTTCGCGCCTCCGCTGCCGCCGCCTCCCGTGCCTCCGGTCACGTCTCTCTTCTCCGCGCATCCTCCGCTGCCCACCTCGCTCCTGGCTCCTCCCGCCCCCACAGCCCGCCACGCGAGTGCAGCCGCGAGTGCAGCCGCGAGTGCAGCGGCGACTGCAGCAGCAGCGACTGCAGCATCCAAGGCTTTGCGGGAGGCGAACGCACCCGGCGCTGCGCCCGACGCTCGCGCTCGCACTGCTGAAAAGGGTTGCGACTCAAAGATGCTCGCACAGCGCGAGAAGACGCTGCGCGCTGCGACGGCCGAGGTGGGCGTGCTCAAGGGTCAGCTGAGCGCCCTGCGCGAGCAGTACGAGCATGAGCGAGCTGAGTGGCGCAAGCGGGAGGAGCAGTTGCAGCGCGAGCTGAGCGAGGCAATTAGGCTCTCAGGGTACCGGCAACACCTCGCCAAGGGCGGTACGCTGACCGAGTGTGCCATGCCCGCCTCCGAGCTCGCGCGCATCGAGGCGGACATTGCGCAGCAAGAGACTCTGATCGCCGGCTACCAAAAAGAGAACGAGCGGCTCACGGAGGCGCTCAAGGCCGCGCGTGAGGCACAGCGCATCGATGCGGC
Source organism: Chrysochromulina tobinii (assembly GCA_001275005.1). Taxonomy (NCBI): domain Eukaryota; phylum Haptophyta; order Prymnesiales; family Chrysochromulinaceae; genus Chrysochromulina; species Chrysochromulina tobinii. The sequence goes on along the minus strand of JWZX01001831.1, from coordinate 7,418 downwards.
GAAGGGCGAGGAGGAGGCGCGGCGGCTCTCACTGCGCCTCTCTGAGATGGAGCGCACTGCGGCGGAGCGCGCGCCCGATGGCCTTCGCAATCAACTCGAGAGCGCCCATGCACGCCTGGCCGAGGAGCGCGAGGCGGCGGCCGAGCGCGAGTCCGAGATGAGGTTCGAGATGGACAGGCTACGCGCGGCGAAGCGCGAGCTCGAAGGGAAGCTCGCGGGCGTCGACCTCGGACAGCTGCACTCAGACCACCAGGCCGTGCGCGAGGCGGAGGCCAAGGTGCGGGAGATCGAGGAGGCGCGTAAGAAGGAGGTGGCTGCGCTCCAAGCCAAGCTCACGTGGTACACCGAGAACCAGCAGCTCATTGACGAACTCGAGCAGCAGCGCATCACGGCGCTGGCTCGTGTGGCCGAGCTCACCTCGGCGCTTGACGGGCAGGTAGGTGGCGGCACCGCCGGTGCCGGAGAGGCCTTTGGACCGCTAGCTTCGTCAGTTTCGTCAGCCTGTGCTGGAGGGGGCGGCGATGGAACGAGCGGCCGGCGCATGTCGGATGCTGAGCGAGTCGCCGTCCTCGAGAAGCAAGTGAGCGGACTGCAGCAGCTGCTGGAACGGCGGACCGTCGTGACCAAGGGCTCGGCGGGCGGGGGTGCGCGCGGGCGCGGCGGCGATCGCGGCGGACGTGGACGGAGCGGCAGTATGCCGAGCGTGGCCGAGCTGATCGCCGCGGCCGGGCCGACGCCGCAGGAGGTTCAACGCACAGCCTTCCTCGAGACGCGCGTGAGCCAACTTGAGGAGACGGTGTGCGAGCTCGAGGCCACGCATTCGAAGCGGCTGCGTGCGCTGCGCCAGCAATCCGAGCGCGTGGCCGCGGGCTACGAGGCCAAGGTGGCGTTGCTCTCTGACAAGCTGCAGAAGGCGGAGGCGCTGCTCGAGGGCAAGGGTGCTGGAGCAGCTACGCGCTCAAAGGTGAAGGAGCTCGAGCGCCAGATCGAGGAGATCCGGGCGACACACACTAAACGTGTCAAGGAGTTCGAAGCGAAGGCCGTCGAGGCGGAGCGCGCTGCGGCGCGGGGAGGCGAGCCGCCGCGCGGCCGCCGCTGCCCGGCAGCGCGATATGAAGACGCGAGGGCCGCAGCCAGACTCGGCCCGCCGAGCTGGCAGTGCGGGCAAGGGCGGGATGGAGCCAATTATCTACACAGGCGACTCGGCCGACGCAGCCGACGATGGTGAGGCCGAGGGTGGGGGCACTATCCACGATGCGCAACCCGCGCTTGATCACGTGGCCGAGCTCGCTTCGTCACTCGCCCTCGCCCTAGCGAGGCTTGAGGGCGGGCTTGGTGTCCTCGACAGTGCGGTGGGCCTCCCTGCAGCGCTGGCTGGCACCGTGGCTGGAATGAGCCTTGCAGGCGTCGGGGCTGGCGGCAGCGGCGAGGCGTCCCAAGACAACGAGTTGTTCCGGATGCAGACTCAGCTTCGGATGCTCGAGAGGCGCCAGATTGCACGGGAGGCCGAGGCAGCCGAGCTGCTAGAGACTACGCGCCATCTGTCGCTCGTCGAGGCAGAGCGCGCGAAGCGAGAGATGGCTGCTGTGCTCGAGAGCAAGAATGCGGAAGTTGAGGCGTACCGCATCGAGCTCGATGCGATCGTGCTCGACATGAAACTGCTGCATGCTAAGCAGGCCGAGGCGATGGTGCTCGAGACGGCGCGTTCTAGGCGCCGCTGATAGACACGCGACACGGAAAAGGCCCCTATGGCGAGGGGGTGGGGGCGGGATACGGGCGACCCGCGGCACCTCTCCTACTTTACATGATCGGGTCGCACGCGCCGGTGAGGACGAGACTCAATAGAACGAATTCAGAACCGAAGGTGAAATGCTGGTAAGTGCCGCTGCCGGATCTCCGCCACTGGTACCATTCGGATCGTCGCGCGCGCCGTCTGACGTGAACCGCGCAAATGTGGCGAGCCGCCCCGCGGCCCCGCCCCGTTTCTCAGATGCATCGCGCGCGCGCGCGCCGTCTCCTGGCGCCGCGATGAGCGGAGCGGGTCGTCGTGGCGGAAAGTTAGAAAACATGTGGGCGATTTTGTGACCGTTTCGTGAAAGCTTCTTGGTCCCGTTTGTGCCTCGCTCGTCTGTTTGTGCCTCGAGGTCGAGTCGCAGTCGAGCGCACTGTGTGTCACGTCATGAGTTACTGTGACGACTCGGTACTCGGACGCAATTGCTCGGACGAGCACATGCAGAAAGCTTCTCCGGCTCTCGCTTTCGTCTTACGTCCAACCTCTGCTTGCGCTCGTGGACCTCTCCTCTGTCGCGCGATCACTCTCTGTCATCGGATGCGCCTGCAAGCAGTGCCTGCGCGTTTCTTGGTACTACTTGCAAGCACCCTGCTGATGGCCGCAGCACTCAGGTTTCCCGCAGGCGCAGCGCCTGTTTGATCTCCTTGATCACATCCTTGGCTTCAACAAAGTCGGTGAAGCAGACCTGTTGATTGCATCCCATCTTAGGGCACTTCATCGTCTTGTTCTTCAGGGTCCCCTGCAGGCCCTTGTATGAGAACACGTGGCCGCACGGGCCCTTCATCGGCCGATGCTCACCCGTCGGTGTCATTTCTACTACAAGGAGATCACACTTCAGCGAGCGGGTCGCCTGCGTCATCGCGAAGCCATCGTCGCCCATGTCGTCCGCCTGGGACGGCCCCGCGTCGCTGCAGCCCTCCGCCTTGTCGATGATCTCACGCAGCCGCTTGTACTTCTCATTATTGCTCTGCTCCTCCTCAGATGAAATCAGCTCGGCGGTGGCACTCGCATACGCCTTTTCCACGTCCGCGGGCGATGAACTGTTTGAAAGGCGCGTCGGTACCACTTGCAGCGCCTGGAACTGGGCCTTATGCTGGGCCTGTGCCTGCACCAACAGCCGCATGGTCTCCTCGCACGACTTGAGCAGCTCGCGGGTGGCCTCCTCGCCGTAAACAGACCGCTTCTCGACTATCTCCTTCGCCTGGTCAAGGATGATATCGTAGTCGTCGTCGAGCGTCTTTTGAAATAGTTGCTGTTTCACCTTAATGGCCTGGCACTCCGCCGTGACCACTTCGACGACGCTGCTCATGGTGCAAAGAAGCGCGGGAGGCCCACGATGACGACGGCAATCTAAAACCGCCGGGGGTCTCACCACCACCCACACATAACTCATGGCCAGGCTATGAATTCGGCTATTCTGCTTTGTTTTCCGCATAATGAATTCGACTTTATTCGCAGTTTTAGTTGCCGCGTCTTCATGCACGCAGTCGCTCAGGAGCCCGTCAAGTAATGGTTCACGTTTGCCCGAGCTGCAAGTCGGAGGAGTTCGTGCGCACCGACGATGGCGCGCTGACCTGCGTCGAGTGCGGCACACAGCTCGCTGGCGTGCGCGAGGAGGTCAACGAGTCCGGCGGAGCCGCGGCAGTGCTCGCGCTCGGCTCTTCAAATGTCCGCCGCAAGGTGTTGCGTAATTTGGACGCAACTGGAGCTGTGGATTCGGCCGCGCCACCAGTCACGGTTAACGACGGCTTTGAGGCCTTCCAGTTCCTCCTACAGACGCTGCTCCGTGCGCTCGTCTCCACGTGCGGACTGGACGTGCGGCTTCCCGCGGCGACAGGCGCACTCTGGCTTGCCACAGCTCAAACGTTTTCAGAGGTGGTCGATGAGGATGCGGACGCCGCGTTTGCGCCTCTCGTCGCACCGCCTGTCATGCGAAGCCACGACGGCCGGCTGCGAGTGTATAGCAGGCATCGCGATTCGCACTCGCTCCCGCTCACTTCACCGCTCTCGCTCATCCTGTGCTACCTCGGTTGCCTAGAACTACGGTTGCCCATCCACCCTCAGGACCTCATAACGTGGTGCGCCAGCGGCGAACTGCCCTTCTTGAGCGCGTATCGCAGCCTGCCAGCTCGGCTGCAGCCCGTGGCACGCTCGAAGGCTGGGTTTGCGATCGTGAGGCCGATGCTCGTCCCGTGTGCTGATGACCTCGTGAGTGGTGCCGCGATCCTATGCGAGCGGCTTACCCGCCCGCCACCGGCGCCGCCCGATGCCGACGCGCTCGTCCGCCGGCTAGCAGCGCAGCTTACGCTGACGGCGACTGCGAGCGCCCTGGCCATCGGGGCGGTGCGCGAGGTGAACCACCGTGCCGCCGAGAGGATTGCTACACAGGTGAGGAAGCGCAAACGTGCTGAGGCGAGCGCCGAGGCGCCGGGGGAGTCGAATGCTCCTGCTGCCGCCATGGCCGACGATGCTGAAGCAGAGGACGAGCCCGCGCCGTGCACCGCTGTAGATGGAAGGAGCTCGGTCTCGAGATATGGAAGGACCGGTGCGCCCAAATTTGGAAGGAATTCGGACTCGAGGCAGTCGATCACGTGGCTCACCCGCGATCCCTTCAACCACAGAGCTGCTTGGCTACGGGCGGCGGCGGCAGTGGCGATGGCGGCCAAGCTCACGTGCGAACTCCGCGGGCCGCTGAGCGCCGCGCCACCATCAGCGGCCACATCTGAGCCGTCGGAGCCGCTAGCCGCGTTGCGAGCGGCAGCTGGAATCGGATCGGCGGACCAAGACGAGGACGCGGAAGCGAACTGGTGCCGGCTGGAGGCGGCGATGGCAGTGTTCTTGCGACGGCACGCACTTGGTGAGGTCGTGCCGCCACCCCATTCACGCGTCGCCGGCGTACCTCACATGGCGCATCCAACCGATGTCCGTCAGGCGGTGCAAGTCGCATCATCTCACCTGCCCACATACCTTGACTTTGTGAGAGCGAACGTCCTCAATGAGCGACCCAAGCGCAAGGAGATGCAGGTAGAGGAGGATAGCTTACTTGCCCTCGCCGCAGCGCTTGAGGCGGAACAGCCTGCAGCTCAGCAGCAGCCAGCGGGATGTGAGCTACCTGGGCAACAGCCAGCACCGCGCCTGGCGGCGATAGACGGTGGGCCCGGTGCCAAGCATGGCTACCTGATTGGCGCAGAGGGGTGCAGCGGCCGGTGGCACCGCCCGAGCAGCCTCTCGAACGCACTCATGCCTCCTCGATACGCACTGCTGCTTCGCGGATTGGCATGCATCGTTCACGGCGACTGGCAGAACGTTCGTCAGGCGGTGGCGAGCCTTGAGCGAACCGTGCTGGGTCGTTTCAAAAGGCTGGAGCCGAGGCCGGCCGTTGGAGATCACCTGGCGTGCTTGCACTGTGGCGATCGGGTTGGCAAAGAAGGGCTTCGCTGCGCGCGATGCTCCAAGAGCTACTCCGCGTGCCAATGCCCCACCACCCTCCCGCTGTGCAAGCGATGCGACGAAGCGGGCGTGGCACGCAGCACGAGTCGCAACGCGGCACGAGTCAATTACATGGAACTGGTGCGGCCCATTGCGTGCCGCTGCCTCGCGTGCAACCAGCTCTTCTTTCCCCTCGCGCCGCGCGTGAAGCTGTTGAAGCTACAGGACGAGGGCGACGCAGCGCGCTATCAGCATGTCGGCTGCCCTGCGTGCCCATTGTCGAGCACCGGGAAGCCCGACCGCCATCGAGCTGGCCAGCTGCCGACACTCGACGGCCGCCGCCTCGCTGTCCACGAGACCATCGCGCTCGAGGGAACTCTGGAGCTTGAGACAGCGCGTCGGCAGTTCTTGCGGCAGAGCAGTCGCATGCCGGTGGGTCAAGACGCCTTCGCCATTTCGATGGTTGGCGTGCGTCGGCCCATCAGTCGCTGCCCGAGGCCTTGGCTCCTTTGTGTCCGCGGGCTGTTGGGCGGAGCGCGTGGGCTGAAACGCAACGTGATTTCAGAGCTCGGCGACGGTTGGGCGTGCGCCTACCTGCCGCCGTACCGAGCAAACGATGCGCGTGCTACCGACGACGCCAGCGATGATGATGACGTGCCACTCGCGCAACGAGCCGCCGCGCGGCGGGGCGCAACCAGTGGCGTAGGTACATCGGCATCATGCGCTGAGCTGCGCGCATGGATTCCACCCGATGGCACCCGATGCTTTACGACCCTGCGCACTGCCATCCTTTACGCCCGAAATTGTCGGCCGCCTCAGCACGTGGACGCGACAGAGCCGGCTGCGGACGAGGGTGCGTTTTTGGTCGTGGCGATGGTATCCCCGGAGGAAGATGGGGCATCGTTGAAGGAAGCCCAAGACACGAGTGAGACAACGAGCCGTGCAATCTTACCCATAGCACAGCTGGGGCGCGCAGTGGAGGCGTCGCTTGCATCGGCCATCCCATCTATTGACGCCGACGGCCGCTGGCCTCGCCACTATGCATGCCTCAAGTGCGCGCGGCAGTTTGGCAGCTTGTTTTTCACCTCTTGCCGGACGCACATGGAGTCGTGCTGTCCTCAGTTGATCAAGGGGACTGACAACCTGCAGCAGCGCTGCATGCACGGCGGCCTGCCGTCGGCCACCGTTGCAGACGACTCCTCGAGCGAAGAAGACACTACGCCACTGAGCCTGCGATACGAAGCGCTTCGGCTGGCCATGAAGAATGATCAGCGACGAGCAAAACTCGAAGAGGCCAGGAGGCTTCGGCACGAAAAGCGTCGCAAGCGCATCAATCGTAAGAACGAGCAGCGAAAGCGGGAGAAGAGGCTCGCGCAGCTGCAAGCCTTCGGATGGAAGGAGGTCGAGCGGCCAAGTTCGAGCAGCAGCAATGGGCACGTGCGCTTGCACTGGAGGAATCAACTGTTTGTGCACCAGGTGTACGGCGAGGCGACGTCCATCAAAAGGATCCTGTGCGCCCACAGGCTGTGTGAGGCTCGCGACGACGCGAGTAAGTGGCGGCGACAGTACGAGATGTTGTGCAGCAGTTAACGTTCGAGTAAAGAGCTCAATAATAGCGTAGCGTAGGCGGTCAATCCGTGGAGTCAGGAACGGCAGGAACAATCGCCCCGACACACTTCCGTTCCGTCTACGAACAACACGGCGCACGTCGAATCAAACCCACACGCTGAAAGACGGTAGGCGTGGGCCGGGCGGCTGCGGTTCACCTCCACATTGCTCCGCTCCTCAAGCCGTCACACACGACATGCGCGTCCCATTCATGATTGTACACATAACGCCTGAACGAACGCCCTCGCACTGTCACAAGGCTCTCTGATGTGCCAAAGACTGCCACGGCCATGCTCTCGTCTCCCAGTGTGTCCGTTAAAGACTGTCTGATGTGTCACGGAATGCCTGATGCGCACAGACTGTCTGGTGCGCCCATGGCGATGCTCTCGCCAAGATGCTCTCGCCCCTACTCTGCACACCGACCAGACCACAGCTACTGCACGAAATTAGAAGGGGTTGGCATTTGCTGCTGACTCCAGTTCAATAGCCATAGGCAGTTCCGCCGCACGCTGCATCTCGTCCTTGATGCGGGACATCACCGCAGGGCGCGGCACGCCCTCCATCGACTCACCTGCGACGCTGATGACCT
>JWZX01001828.1:0-18136 GCA_001275005.1 Chrysochromulina tobinii | reverse complement strand
GCCCCCCCCCCCCCCCCCCCCCCCCCCCCTCTCAGAATGAACGCGATCGACTGTACCAACCGAGCAGCGTGGATGGTCTCTCAAGTGGCAAAGCCTCAGTCCGACGCCAAACGGCCGTCGGTCAACTTTCATCGCCGAAACCATCGCAGGCGACGTGAGGGGCTGCAACGCGAGGGTGCCAGGCCGTTCATGGCCCGCAAGCGTGGCCGCTCGCCACCGTCCGGAGCGCAATATCTGACGACGCGGCTATGCGCCGCTTTCGAGGACGACCAGCTGCACGCCAGAGCGGATCACCAAGCGCTGCCGCCTACGCTGCCTCACGCATTTGCCGAAGAGCGGTCCTACTACAGCTCAATGGTGCAGCTCGTCTTGGATGAGGCGAAGGCTATGGTGGCCGATGGCCTTGCAAGCTCACGTAGTAGTCGCGCTGCACACGCACGGCTCACACTCGAAAACGTAGTACGTGCTTCAGCCCATGGTGGTGGCGGCGGCCTCGGCTGCATGTGCTTCGAGCAGCCACGGCAGTCTTCTGAGGGCGATCGCTTTCGTGCTGGCAGCGTGTTTCTGCTCCGGAGCATCAGCTTTGGCGTTGAGCTGCTTGCCGTTGTGGATGGGCGTGCAACCACATGCCAGCTCGAGTGCAGCGACGGCGCGCTGGCCCGATGTGCACATCACATCGATGAGCGTTTTCAGCCGGGCAGCGTGTGGGCAGCCACACCAGTCGCCTCTGTGCTGGTGCAGCAGCGATGCATCGATGTGTGCTTGCGACGGCCAGTGCCCCCTTTCATGCAGCAGCTCCTCGGCGGGCCGCCGCCCAAGCTGGCGACGCACACGCGCTTTGTCGACGAGGAGGTCGTCGAGGAGCAGGAGGAGGGTGCGGGCGACGTCAGTGATGGTTCCCGGAAGGGTGACGAAACTGACCGGAAGGGTGACGAAACTGACCGGAAGGGTGACGAAACTGAGGGCCGCGATTGGGACGAAACTGACCGGAAGGGTGACGAAACTGACCGGAAGGGTGACGGAACTGAGGGCCGCGATTGGGACGAGGAAGGCGGTGGCGGCGGAGGAGGCGGCGGAGGAGGAGCCGGCGGAGGGGGGCGAGCTTGGATGGAGCTTGGATACATCGGTCGATGTCGACGCGCCGTACCGGGCGCGCGCACGCCTGAACGAGGGCCAGCAGGCCATCGTCGATCAGCTCCTGAGCGAGGGCACTGCCGATGCGCTCTCGTTGCTCCAGGGGCCGCCCGGTGCGACGCCTCGGAGTGCCGCCCTGTATGCAGCTATTCGCATGCTGTGTCCCTGATCGTCCTCGCTCACCCTCGCTCTCGCTCTCGCCCTCCCTCTTGCCCTCCCTCTTGCCCTCAGGCACAGGCAAAACCACGACGCTCGTAGCCTACCTGCTCGCGCTGTGTGCCGCGCGAGGCACTGGGCGTGTACTCGTGTGCGCACCCTCCAACCGCGGCGTGCAGGAGGTCTGCGAGCGCTTCCTCGGCGCACAGGAGACCGTAGCTGCGGAGGATGAGGCGATCTTGATCGGCGATGCGGACAAGGTGCCTTCCGACGCGCCGTGTCGGCGCGTCTTCGTCTTCGCCCTCGCCGAACGCTGGCGAGGGCAGCTCGAGGCGGCGGCGCAGGCCGTGCCCGAGCGGCTCGTGAGCACGGCCCTTTGCTCGAATGAGGATTGCCAGTCACTTGTGCGCGTGCGCCATTGCGAAGCGTGTGCGGCGCAGGCCGAGCACGTGAAAACGGCTCTGGGCTCAACCCGCGTCGCATTAGGCGCGATCGGTGCTTCGATACGGCGGCGACATCCGCACAGCTGGCGCTCGCACGGCCTGCAGCGTGTGTTCGAGGTAGCTGGCTCGGCCACAACGACGGCGGCCGCGCTACTCGATGAGGTGAGCGCCGCGTGGCCATGCCAGCTGCGTTGCCGGACCGATGAGCTGCACGAGCGGCTGCAAGCCGTGCGCAAATCTGTCTTGGAGAGTGCGAATCTCGTGAGCGAGACCCTTCGTGACGCCGACGCCCACGCCGAGGCGCTCGCGAGCGCGCGCATCGTCTTCGCGACGCTGTGTGTCGCTGGCAGTTACCTCGTACGCGGCATGCCGCCCGTGTCGCACTTGGTCGTAGATGAGGCTGCGCAGGCGACGGAGCCAGAGGCGCTCATCCCCCTGCTGTGCCAGCCGCGCCGGATGCTGCTCATAGGTGACCCGTGTCAGCTCTGCTGCATGTGCGTCTCGGCACGTGCGCGCGCCGCAGGGCTGGAGCGCTCACTCATGGCGCGGCTCCTCGACGCACGCGCCGCGCCACTGCACTTTCTATCGACGCAGTACCGTATGCATCCAAGCATCGCCGCCTTCCCTTCGCGTCAGTTTTACCAGGGCAAGCTCATCGACGCGCCGTGCACGGCGAGCCTGGCCAACACGGCCGCCTGGGTGCGCAGAACCGGTACACCAAACGGCGCTCCACATCTCGGCCCCTGCACACCTCGTCATTCACACCTCGGCCCGTGGGCGCTGGTCGACGTGGCCGACGGCGCCGAGCGGCAGCACGCTGATGGCTCGATCTACAATGCGGACGAAGCCGCCGTGGTGGTGGCACTCGTGCGCGAGCTGCACGACGAGTGGAACCTCGAGGTGCGTTCGATACGAGCGCTGCGAGTGCTCACGTTCTATGCGGCGCAGGTGGGCGAGATCAGCCGGGCGCTGGCCGCCGCGGGCCTGCGAGGTGTCGTCGTGGGCACTGTGGATGGCTCCCAGGGCTCCGAGGCCGACGTCATCCTCCTCTCGTGTGTGCGCTCGAATGCCGGTGCGCGGCTCGGCTTCGTCTCTGACTCTTTGCTTGAGTGCATGCTGATTGCCAACCTCATCAGGTGCGCGGCTCGGCTTCGTCACCGACTGGCTCTCATGAACACTGATTGGCTCCCTCATCAGGTGCGCGGCTCGGCTTCGTCACCGACTGGCGGCGGCTCAATGTGGCGATCACGCGGGCGAAGCAAGCGTGCATCATCGTCGCGCATGCAGCCACGCTCGGTCGGGCGCCGCCCGGGGATGCCGCCGCAGACCTCGTTCGCGCCGCAAGCGCGGCGGGTGTCATCTATACTCCCACCGGCCAGCAGACGGAGGTGCGGCTGGCTGCAAACGCCACCTGGCGGCACACACCAGCAGGTGCGAGCCTGGCACACGGCAACGGCGCTCCCGTGGCGCCACCGGCTCAAGCGGCGGCGGCAGCCCTTGCAACGCCCCGTGCGGCGGCGATGCTCCCAAAGCGGGCACTAGAGAGGGCCGAGCGGCACGCCGTGCTCGATTTGGACGACGGCGCTCACGGCGACGCTCACGACGACGCCTTCCTGCAGGCGCGTGTCGCCGAGGTGGAGGCCTACGTGAGCTCGTGCCGGCGCGTAGATGCCGAGCGGGCCGAGAAGCGCCGTCGCGAGCGGCAGGCGACGCTCGAGGCGGCGGCGGTGGTTTTCGGGCCGCCGACCTTGTATTAAAAGACTCGAGAATATTCGAATGTTTGCGAGATACCAGCGATGCACTCTGCACATGACACGAGGACTCTGCACCACAATCGGACGGCTAACGCGCGAAATGGTATCAGAGTTCGGGTTAGTGCAGTCGCCGCTGAGGTGATTCCCGTCAATCTAAGGGACCTACAAGGCTGCTGCCATCGCTCTCAAACCGCTGGTACGCCAGAAGGTACTCGGGGTAGATGTAATCTGAGTGGAAGACGATGAACTCACGGTAGCGCACCGATGGTGGGGTCGGGTCGGGTGCAAGCAGCGAGTGGTGATGCACGGGCGGAGAGACGCCAACCACCGTATCGAGCTCGCGGAACGAGATGGGGAACACGGGCCGACCCGTATCGAAGCTCGTGGCCTTCTTACCCCAATCCTTTGTACGCACGTGATGGCCGAGCGCCACGCGGCACACTAGGATGTAGAAGACCTTGCCCGGATGATGGTTCGCGCCGTGCGCGTACAGCCGCTTGTGCACTTCCGAGCTCTCATCATACTGCGAATCCACCTTTGTGTACTGGTCATTCTTGCCCGCGTCCTCGGCCAGGTAGGAGCCCTCGCCGTACGCGGCTCCTGCGGCCGTGCCGGCAAAGCGCTCGTTCATGCCCGTGGAGAGGATGTTGATGAGCACGTTAGTACCGGTCCCATGCATCAGGAACGCCTCGTTGACGTTCGCGCGCAGCTGGTCGGGCAGATCGCTCGCCACGACGCCCGTCATGGGCGGCGCACCGCCCGTGGGCTTCACGCCTGCCTGTCGAATTCGCTCCATGTCGTTTGCCACTTGTTGCACGCCGCTCATGTACTTACCCCATTGCACCGGGTTCTCGAGGCGCCACGCGCATGCCAGCTTCAATGTATCGTGCGAGGTGCCTTGTCGATCTGCCCCACTTTTTTTCAGCTTGGCCTTGTCGGTCTCCAATAACCGCCCGAGGGCGGCAAACGTCGGGTCGGTCCTGACTAGGGCGATTGCAGCAAAGCCATCCGGCGCACTTTTTGCCCTGACCTTTTCCCAATAATCGGGTAGGGCTTTTGCTACTCGGTCCGCCTCTGCGTTTGCAATTGCCAATGCAGCCTTCGCCTCCGCCTCCGCCTTGGCCTCCGATGACGCCTTGGCCTCCGCCTCCTTGGCCAACCTGGTGGCCTCCGATGACGCCTTTGCCTCCAATGACGCCTTGGCCTCCGCCTCCTTGGCCAACCTGGTGGCATCCGCCTCCGCCTTGGCCTCCAATGACGCCTTGGCCGCCGCGTTCTTAAGTTCCAGGTCCAACTTTGCCTTGGCGCGCTCTTGCAGCTCGACGAATCTCTGCTCGAGCATCATGAGCTTCGAGTACACACCACCAGTGTTACGGTTACTGTTCACCTCTAGCAAACTCTTGCGAGCTTCCTCGCGCCTCTTCAGCGCCGCTTCCCGCGCCTCCCGTTTCTTCCGGGTGCGCTTCCATGGCAACATGGACAGCTGTGGGATCGGCTCCTTGAGAGTCTCACTCATGGTGCGCAGCTCCTCTACGTCGCGCGAGAGGTCATCAAGCTCAAGAGGCAGCGCACCCTTCATCTCAAGAAGCTTTACAAGCGACTTCTGCACCTCGCGGTCCCTGCCTTGCTCCAAATGTTTCTGCACATCCTGCAGGATGTCCTTGGCCAGACGACACATGAAGAGCCGCGCTTGATGGGCGCCGTATTCGTCCTGGAGCATGTCGCCTTTCAACAGCCCCAGGACCGTCGATGCGTCCTCGACCAAAAGTGCCTGCGTCACCTGGTCGATAAGCTCGACGCGAGCAACCAGCTTGCGGCCGGCAGCGGTCGTCTCGCCCTCAAAATGACCGAGGGTGGCGACGGCCCGCTTCATCACCATCACGTCGTCCTTCATCGCTTGAGAAGACTTGTCGGCGCCTGACTTGATGATCCTCTCGAGCCACTCTTCTACGAGCCTGCAAATGCGGGTGCGCGTCTCCCAGCACGCCTTGACAGCGGGCGTCTCGTTGCCCTTGTCCCGACTCGTCCTGCACAGCTCGTACAGCGGCAGCCATGTATCCTCAAAGTCGAGGTGCTCCGGGTCTGCCGAGCAGCGCATCAGCTTGTCGGACAGCTCGCGTGCGAGGGCCGCACACTTTGCGATGCTGTCCACCTCGGGCGTCGAGTATGTCTTGCGCAGTTTCTCGAGATCCTCGAGGCTCTTGAAGGTGCCGCTGAGCTCCTTGGAGATCTGGCTGCCTGCAGACTGCTTCGCATCCAGCGCTTTACTGATTTTCGACACCCACTTGTCTGAGTCGTGACCGTGTGATGCATCCAGCGCGTCCTTGATAGTGGCCGCGAGGTGTGTGACCTTTCCTTCGGTCTCGCGCATGTGCGTGAGCTCGCGCCGCGCCTGCTGCAGAAAGCCCTGCGCGTGGTGATTGCCACCATACTTGCTCTGTGTGTCCGGATCGTCCAGCAGCTGTTCGAGGCCCTCCCAGCCCTTGCCATTCTTCCACGAGCATCGGTGCAGCTCCTCCTGGAGCTTGTGTGCACACTCGCACGCTCGCAAGATCTCGCGAACCTCGGGAGGTCGTAGAGGGTACTCGGCGGCGGTCATGTATGGCCGGAAGGCGGATATCAAGTCGCCAAGTCTCGTGCGCTCGTGGCACCACCTTTCGACGAAGTCAGGCTGGTGGCGCGGCATCTTTTCGAACGTGTCGAAGCTCTGATTCAGCTGAGCCATGTGCTCCTCCACTTTCTGTTTGCCTCGATCCTGATCTTTCACCGCTTGCTCGAGCAGCGCAAGCTCAGCTTTCACAGCCTGCACCTCAGGCAGGAGAAGCGCACCTTGCTTCTCTGCCAGTTGCACCGCAGATTTGAGAGCACTCCAGCTGTTCTCATTGTACCAGGAGCAGCTCTGCAGCTCCGACAAGAGCGCGATCACATGCTCGCCGCGTATCACGACGTCCTTCGCCTCAACCGCCCACTCACTGTGAATGTATGTGCTCAAAAAGCCCTTCAGGAGCGGGAGGTCTACCCGAAGCGGCCGAAGCGGCAGGCACTCTTCGAGCTTGTGACTCGGCTGATCCTCGCCTCGCCCCGCCACGAGTCGCGCCTTCCAGTCTACAGCATTCAGCTTGTCCCGTAGCTGTAGCGTTGCTTCAAGAGTGCGGCGCTCGAGCGCAGCTTCCGAGTCAAGCATGAGTTGGGTGGAGCTCACCTCCTGCCTGCAGTGTTTGAGGTTCTCGAGGAGCTCTTTCATGTGCTTTAAATCCTTGATCGCCGAGCCAGGGTGCTTCTCGAGCAGTCTCTCTTCCAGAATCCGCCTCGACGACTCACTGAGCTTGCGCACAATTGAGGCTTTCGCCTCATCGCCAAGGCTGCGTGCTCCTCCCTTCGATGCGCGGCTATGCCGACTGACTGCCCTCGGTGTGCGCGATGTGAGCGACCGAAAGCTCCCCATTTTGGTGAGCACGAGCGGGATCTTTGACAGCGACTGGTTTCGACTGGAGGGCGTCTTGGCGAGAGGGGGTGGCGCAGGAGCGGCAAGATCGCTAGTCCTGCTACCGTCGCCGCCACCGTCGCCGCCCATCCTGCCGCCACCGCTGCTGCCACTTCTGGTGCGACCGTTGGTGCTATCGCAGAGGTGCTTCAGTGCAATTGAAAGCAGCTCCTCACCCGCGCAACGGATCTCGGCAAAGGCAAGCTCGCCTCCTGCCGCAAAGCGCTCAGCGTCCTTGAGCAGCGTCGCAAGGGTCTCGAAGCTCTGGGGCTGGTTGACGTCACACTTGAGCAGCGTGGACCGTACCTCCTGGATGAGCCCAACCTGTTTGAGGCTCGCTTGCCCCTGCTTCGTCTTCTTGGGCAGCCTATTCACCATTTTGAGAGCCGTTGCCAATGAGTCTCGTCCAGATGGAGCCTCAAAGAGGAGTTGCACCTTGTCGTGGCTCCAGGTGAGGCCATCATCCTTTAGGAAGGGGCGCGTGTCCTCGATGGCCCGCACGAAGCCATTCTCCTTCGGTTCGACAGTCTCGCTCAGCTCCTTATACAACGCCGCACCTTCGCGCTCGCAGAGCGGCAGCGGCTTGCGTCCCTGCTCATCGGCAATCGCCTTGTCGTCCTCGAGCGCTTCCCGCAGCCCACGAGGTCGTTTTCCTCCATTGCAGTGCGCACATCGAGGACAAGCCGTGCCGTGCGCAGCTGCACCGACTCCTTGAGCCCAAGCGGTCGCGGCGTTCTCAACTCGCTCCTCAACAACTCGCTGACGCAATCCTTGCGCTTGCTCTCGAGCCAGGTGCGCAGGTAGCGCTTGTCCGGCCTCGATGCCGCGAGGGCGAGGCTGCTCGGCTTGTAGCCGCCTAGCAGTTGGCGCAGCTGCTCCGCCTCGAACCACACAGCCGAGATGCGCATGCACGCGAGCTCGTTGCGCAGCTCGTGCGCGCGATGGATGAGTGTGTAGAGCGCGGTGAGTTCCTTCTTCGAGCCAACGCCAGCCGAGCTCGAGGCCCTTTCGAGGGCCGTGTCGAGCCTCTCAGCCTCGTCGAGCACACTACTCAGCCGATCGACCTGTGGCGGCACGTAGAGCTCTAGGCGCGCCGCCTCGAGCTTTGCACGCGCTTCCCTGAACCGAGTCGGGTCATTCTCCTCCGCGCCCTTGAGTAGAAGCTTGCGAGCGTCGCGCAATCGGCCATACACCCTCCGAGCTAGCAGGCCTCGCCTGTACCGCGCAATGCAGGTCGCGTCCTTACTGGCTGAGACGTAGCGCGCCTCTTTCAGCGCGCGCTCCTGCGCCTGTCGGAAAAAGATCATGGTGGTCCCGATCGCAGCCTCGCACATGCAGTCGAGCACACCCGGGTGCAGACTCTGGAGCCGCCGTAGAAACTCCTCACAGATTGAGCGGCCGTCCGCTTGGTTGCCGCCCTGGTCGGCCTTCTGCCGGAAGCGTTTGCGCTCCTTAAGGTCGGGATCAAGGCACAAGTAGCGGTGCACAAATTGCCTGTGTGGTACGCGAAAGCCATATCCTTTCTTGCGCACCTCGACCGCCTCGAATACCCCGGAGTCTGCGTGGGCACAGGGTGAGTCAGCTCAGGAGATCTCGCGCGGGAGCCACCCCAGGGGTTGGGGTGAGCAGCAGTCGCATAAGGAGCCTTCGGATTCAAGCCCCCTCTCGCGAGCATACATTTCAACTGCTGGAGTGTGAGCCTCTCTTCAAAATCACTCGGAGAGCGCTTCATGTTGGGCTTGATGCAGCGCACATAATGTGGCTTCGTCGTCTCGATCGTTTTGATGAGACTCTCCAGAGAGTTCTTGAAGGCGAGGCCAACTGTCTGCTTCCGCCCTTTGCCGCCGCCGCCGCCACCATGACCACCTTGAGCTTCCTTCTGTCGTTGTTTATCGCCCTCAAGCAGCTGTCTCACAAAGGGTGCGCCTGTCTCGCGCAACAGCCGTTCAGCTGGCCCGAGCTCGAGCACGCTCTTCTCGCGCAGGCCGTCGATGCTATACTTGACTTCTCCTGCATAGTGCTTGACCACAAATTGGCTGTCGCCGACGTTCTTGAAGACGCCGCTGGCCCTCCCGTCGAGGCTTTGCTTGAGGACTTTGAGACGCTCTAAGAGGTGCTTGTCGGTCGCACGATCACCGGTCTCTATCTCGCTCTGAATGATCTGCAGGATCCCACCTTCCTTGTTTTGCTTCCATTCGAGCTCCGACTCGATCAGGCTGATGACGAGGTGGTTGTCAACAAACTCGACGCGCTCGAATGCCACGCCCTCCTTCTTATACTGGCCCTGCTCGAGTTCGAAGATGGTATCCGTAAAGTTCTTCTGCAGCTTCTCGTTGCAGAAGTTGATGCAGAGCTGCTCGAGCGAGTTGACATCAAAGACCTCGAAGCCAAAGATGTCGAGCACCGAGATGGTGTAAGGGCCCTTGGGGGGTCTCTGCGCGTTAATGGTTTCGACCAGCCAATCAAACAGCTTCGAGTACCTGCAGGGGATGTGGCGCAAGCGATGTGATTGTCAGCCCAAGCTAACTTGCTCGAGGCCGCTTGCGGTCAGTGACGCACAATGTTTCAGCCAGGGACTTCTTGAGTCCAATCGCCTTCGCCACGGACTGTGGCCCGATCGATGGGCCGCCCGCCTTGATTGCGGGGCGCATGACTAGCGCGTTCTTCAGGCGGTTTGCATCCACACCGAGGAGATCAGCAGCATTCATGAGTGCTCTCCTTGGGTCGTGTACCTTGGCGTAGCCGCCGGCCTCGCGCAGAGACGGCGCGTAGCTGTCGGCCTTCATCTCCTGGTCTCTGATAATGCTCACGTTGCCCAAGTGCAGCACGGCAGCGACCACATCGAAGATCTGGCGCTGCCCAAACACATCGAGTGAACCAGCGGGGATGCCAAGGTCATTCATTGCCTCGCGCGTGACACTGAACTCCTGACGGTCGTCCACATGCTCCACGTCGAAGACTGAGGCGCCGCCGCCCCTGAGGGATTCGAACTCCTTTGGGTCCGCAACGAGCTGCCGCGCCATCAGCTCCGTCTCGGGCAAGCCGCGCAGCAGCTGCCAGGGCGGTAGTCGTACAGCGACACGTGAGAAAGAGCAGGTGACGGCGGCATAGCACGAGGCAGCAGAGGCAAGCGCTGGTTTCAGGCGAGTGTTCGGTCTCGGCCTCAAGGACCTGAAAGAAGAAGTGGTAGTTGCGCTCGTCCATGTTGGGCGAAGAGATGCGCGACTTCTCGAGGAGGTATGTGTCAATCGACGTGCCCGAGAGCCGTGCAACTGCGTCGAACCGCACGTTGACGAGCTTGCCGAAGCGCGACGAGTTGTTGTTGCGCACAGTCTTTGCGTTGCCAAAGGCCTCGAGTACATAGTTGGAGGCGAGCAGCTGGTCGCGGATTGCAGCGGCGGCGTCGGTAGCGGCGTTTGTCGCGGCGACCTGCGCGAGGAAGAAGAAGACCTGCTTCGTGTTCTCGGTCTTGCCAGCGCCCGATTCGCCCGAGGAAATGATTGACTGATTCTTGCCATGCTCGCGCAGCTCCGAGTAAGCCTCTGCCGCCATCTGGAAGATGTGGGGCGGCAGATCGGTCGAGCGAGAGTCGCGGTACTTGTACACGGCCTCCGTCGTGTATAGTCCGAGGTCGCGGTATGGGTTGACCGAGATGAGAATCGAGTTGGGGCCAGCACGTGTGTAGGGTTGGCCGGTGCTGTGGCGCTTGCGAAGGACTGGAGGGGATGGCGCAGGGCGTGTGAATGGAGTGGGGCGCAGACGCTTTGGGCTGGGTGGCTTCAATCACGGCTGGAGGAGCTCACTGCGTAAGATGTTTGGCTCGTCGATGTTGAGCATCTCGCACATATCGGCCTTCTCAAAGTCTTCCTCGTGGTAGGGCCACGTCTTGCGAGGGCGGCCGGTGACCACATCGATGTCGCGCGCGTTGTCGGGGTGGCGGATCTCATACATGGGGCTGGAGTCATCGCGGTGCGGCCCGAGCACCCAGACGCACGCCTCGCCCTTGCGAACCGGCTGGGGAATCCACGAGGGCACGCAGTCGCCGGCGCCAGGTCCCTTCGTCATCAAACTCTGCACGCGTGTGTGCCTGTCTGCGCGGCCTAAGGCATGATCATCGCCGCGCGTGATCATCGCCGAATGAGGCGACTTGGCCGCTAGCACGAGCTCCAACTGCTCCCTCAGGCCGGGTAAGCCCTGCACACTCTCCGATGTGGGCACTAGCCATGGCGCAAGCAGCTGAGCGCACGTGAGGGCCAGCGAGTCTAGGCCGCATCGCTCATCAGCGCCATTGCGGCACGCATACCGGACGACCGCCTCCGTGAGCACAGGGCCGACAGGCTGGTCGAGCGGATGCGGCTCGGCCCGATCGTGCAGTGCCGCTGCACAGAGGTACACCAGGCGCGGCTCCAGCTTGCGTGTGGAGCTGGCAAAACGGGCGGAATCCACGAGATACTCGAACACCGCGAGCGGGGACGAAAGCGGCGCGGAACCGCCGCCCTCGCCGTAAGCAGCTTGCTTCGCCTCGATCTGCTTGAATAGATGGAGCAGCATAGGCTCGAGAAGCCGCCGTACCGCATGTAGCCGCAAGCCATCTAACGAGGCATCGCTCACCCAGTGCTCGCGGCACGCCAGTACGTGCGCCAGGTTGGGCGTGTCCGCGTTGGTGGACGCGGCTGTCATCTCGCTCACCGTCTTCTTCACGGCTGTGATAAGGTCTTGTACGCTGAGCGATGCTCTCTGCGGCGTTCGAAGCTCCGCCCAATCATCCGTGGTGGGCTGCCAGTGCACGCTGCCTGAGCCCGCGCGGGTGGGCTTGATCACTGGAACCATGTCACCGGCTACAGCATCACCAACAACATCAAGCGCATCATCGGCTACGACGGCCAACTTCCTATCGACGGCAAGGAGAACGAGCGCCTGGAGAAACTCGGGCAGAGACAAATACAGTCCAAGCAGCTCCGGGTGCGCGTGAGGGTCTCCCAGCTTGCGCGTTTGAGGAGAGGCCACGTTATCCAGGCGTGTGCGCCCATCAAGCACGCAATGGAAGATGCGTTTGGCAACCTCGTAGTCAGCCCACCGGGCCTCTTTCACCACCAGATCGCTCCAGCTGTTGAGTACGACGCCCTCACCATGCGCCTCGTCATGCGCCTCGGCGCGTGCCGAGAACTTGAGGTACACTCCGACGAGCACGTCGAGATCCGGCTTCAGCGCATCGCCGAGCATGGCGACCGCAGTCGGCTCAGCCTGCAGGAGGCGGCGCAGTGGCGACAGGTTCCTCAGCGCATACCCGAGGTCCACGCGCGACCAGAGCAAGGCCCAGTGCGTGTCGATGCGCCGCCGCAGCTCCTCAGAGCGCTTGTGTGCCTCCTCTGCAGGGCCAGGGGCCACAGTGTCAAAGGCAGTTGCGAGCCGTTGGCGCAAGTCAACGACTGCCTTCTCCCGTTTTGAATCGGCGGCGGCCTTATCTGCTGCGGCCTTCGCGTCGAATGCCTTGATGGCCGCCGCCGCCTTCTCGGCCGCCGCCTTCTTGGCCGCCGCCTCCTCGGCCGCCGCCTTCTCCGCTGCGGCCTTCTCGTCGGCTGCCTTCTTGGCTGCCGCCGCCTTCTCTGCCGCCGCCTTATCCGCTGCGGCCTTCTCGTCGACGGCCTTCTTGGCAGCCGCCGCCTTCTCGTTGGCTGCCTTCTTGGCCGCCGCCGCCTTCTGCTCACGCTGGCTCGCGGTGCCGGCGTCGACACGAGCAGCGAGGGCCTGCGCCGCCTCCTCAGCCCGCGCGTTGGCTCGGGCGAGCTGCTCGCGGACCCTCTCGAGCTCCGCCCTCTGTGCGCGTAGCTCCTCCTGGGCAGCCACCCTGAGCCTCTCGACCTCTGCTATATGATGACCCTTCATAGTCAACGCGCGGGCAAGCAACTGGCGGTAAGTCAGCTGCCGTATGCTGTCTTGAGGTGGAGACGGCTCTGCCAACGCGGCGTCTTGGGTGGGGTCGGTGGCGGTTTGGACGGAGTTGGCGTGGCCACGGCCGCGGCCACGCGCACGAGGAGAAAGGCCACGGCCACGGCCTTCATTGGCCCTGGCACTGGCATCGGGGGCGGCGTTGGCGATCATGGCGGTGGGTCGGTGGGCGTCGATGGCGGCAGCGGATGTTATGTGTAAATAGGAGGTTGGCACCATCTCAGGCGGCGGTGGTTCTGGCGGCAATGGCTGCACATATTCATTGGGGTTCCGACTCTCCGTCGACTGTTCGGCTCCCATCGTGCTTGGGAGAACTGGACGCTCTCTGAGACAAGGCAAGCGAGAGCTTCGGAAAGGTGCCGAATGCGCATGGGTCTTTTTACGGTCCAAAAGTCGATGACGCAAACTTTTACGGTAGTTTCCGCCTCCGCGCGCCGCGCCGTCCCAGGCGTGCACCCAACACACACTCGGGTAGCTCTGCAAGCGGTGCCTTGAAGGCTGCTTCCATGCCGCACGAGCACACCAAGCCGAGCTCCAAGGCTTTGCCGCAGCCGTAGCGCACGCCCGAACATTCAGCCTACGAGAAGTCTCGAGCTCAATGCGGTCGGGGCAAGGGGTCGGGGGCACTGCCAACCGCTACAGGGGGCCGCTACGCGTCTGCAGCGCGCGCCTTCATTTCGCCGACCGCCTTTGAGCAGGCGCGGGAGGCGCTCTGGGAGCGGGAGGCGACAGGGTCGGGTTTGCAGGGGGGCGCGGCCTGTCTTTTAAGACATTTGTCTTCTGAGTTCTGACTCGGTCGAGTCGGCCGCGGTCGAGCGCAATGGGGGAGCTGTCGGTTCCGGCATCCGGTTCTGCGGCTGTCGGCCGGTCGGCCGCGGATTCGGTCGTCTCGCGGTCGAGTGCGTGTGGGTGCGTTGGTGGGTTGGGATGATTGTGAGGTTCTGATTATGAGATTCGTCTATGAATCGCCCCGTGTGTGTTTGAAGTCACACAGACACACATTCACATTCCACCGGCTCCCCCGTGAGTGTCCCGGCTCCCCCCGGTGTTTTTGAACCGGGGTGAGCCGGTAGTAGACTTGACTTGACCCGGGCAGTGACCTGACTTGACTTGACTTGCAGGACAGGAAAAGGGCTCGGGGACGCCGATGAGGTCGGTGCTTCAGTGCGTGCGTGCAGGGGTGCGAGGCGTGCCGCTTCCATATGCGACGAGAGCTTCCGACACCCGCGCGTAGCACGCAGCCAACAGCATCGCCGAGCACCGTCAGCACGTCGACCCTGTCTCCGATCAGAGAGACGACGGTAAGTCCGATCGTGCTGCTCGGTCTCCCGAGCTCGAGCTTCCTCCCATCGAAGCTCGAGCTTCCTCCTATCGAGCGTGGCGACGTGTGGCGCCGCGTGCGGCATGGCCCTAAGTTCAAGCGTGCAGCCCTCGTTCAGGCAATCGTATGCGGCGGGCTGCACGTGCTGATAGGCTGGCTCATGTACTCGTGCTGGGGCACATGCCGAGTGCCGGATCCGGGCGAGAGGGATGCGTGCTTTATATTTCCCGGACGCGGCGGCGGCCTGCGCCATCCCTACGGCGTGAATCTCATGGTTGAGATCTTCGTCGACGCCACCATCACAGCGTTCATGATTTCTCTGCTCCACTGGCCGCTGCGCTTCCGCGACGTGCGCCTCGGCATCATTCCGCTCGTCGAGCCGGACGCCTTCCCGCGTGGCTTCGTGCTCACACTCCTGTTCCCCAACTGGATCGACTGCCTCGACAGCCAACGGCCAACGCGCAACGACTGGGCGGCCCACCTGCGCACGCTGGTCGCGCTCTCGATCGTCTGGGGCGTGCTGTGGGGGGGCTTCACGCTGTGCGTGCTGTTGGCCGTCTCGTTCGTCCCATACGAAGGGCAACCGTTTCATAGCTTTTGCTTGCGACCGTGGACGTACATACTCGTGCGCGCGGTGTGGTCGGACATTGAGGTGGTGCTCGTGGCGATGGGCTCGTTTGTGCTCTGGAGCTCGCGCGCGGCGCCCAGTATGGATGAGAACTCGGAGTTGTTCTCGGCAGTGGTCGACTATTCATCCCCGCGCGGCTGGCTACGCGAGCCACTAGCACCCGCTACAGCACCCGCGACGGGGTCGGTCTTCGTCGCAGTCAACTAGACGGCCAACTAAACGGATGCAACGAGTGTACGTGTGAGAACCCCGCCCCACCCAGTCCGAACTAGCCGGACCGCCGTGGCGCGCCCCGCGTCCCGCGCGATGTGTTATTTGCAGCGAGTTGTGAGTCCGGATCGCAGAGGTCGCGGTGCGTCGGAGGGGGTGCCTCTCTGACATAGCCTGATAAATGAGATAGGCGCACCGCGTGTTAGTCCCAAGTCCGCATTTTCTGCGCTGTTTTTTCTCGATTTTCGCAATTGGATTTTCGTTGCTACCGATCCGGATCTCTCTTATAGCTATCTCTCGTGTGCGAGGTATCGTATGGGCGACGGCCGATGCGTGACGGTGTGAAATTTGTAGGTGCTTTGCATAGACCGAAACCAAGAGCAAGACACCATGAGACCGCAGTATAACTATAAGGTGGAAGCTACAACAGTGTCGTGTACTGTGTGCGTAGTCTGTAGTGAGAGTACACACTACATGTACACAGATTAGAGTGCTGGCCGCTCTAATCCTCTAAATCAGATCGTCCCACGTCGGCATCCGATCGGTCCTGTAAACAAGTTTGTGTTGCATGTTTCACAGCAGCAGCAAGTTCGAGCAGAAGTTGTGGTGCCCAAATACCGATGATGGCGCCTCGTGGTGCTCCAAAGCACGATGGGAGCCGAACAATCGACGGAGAGTCGGCACCCAAATGGATCTGAGCAGCAATTGCCGCCAGGACCACCACCGGCTGAGATGGAACCAATTTCCAAAAAAATCCCCATCCGCAGCAGATCCATCGGACGCATAACATCCGCTGTCGCCATCGACGACGACCGACCCACCGCCATTATCGCCACCGACTCCGATGTCAGGGCCAACGGAGGCCGTGGCCGTGGCCGGGGCCGTGGCCGTGGCCTTCCTCCTCGTGCGCGTGGCCGTGGCCGTGGCCACACCGTCTCTGGCCGAGCCACCACCATCATCGCCACCGCCACCACCGACCCCAACCAAGACGCCGCATTGGCAGAGCCGTCTCCACCTCCAGACACCATACGGAAGCTGACTTACGGCCAGTTGCTTGCCCGTGCGTTTACCATGAAGGGCCAGCTGGCCAAGCAGCGCGAAGATGAGCGACAAGCTCATGAAGCAGAGGTCGAGAGGCTCAGGGCATCTGATCAGGAGGAGCTACGCGCACAGAGGGCGGAGCTCGAGAGGGTCCGCGAGCAGCTCGTCCGAGCAAACGCGCGGGTTGTGGAGGCGGAGCAGGCCCTCGCTGCTCGTGTCGACGCCGGCTCCGCAAGCCAGCGTGAGCAGAAGGCGGCGGTGGCCAAGAAGGCAGTCAACGAGAAGGCGGCGGCTGCCAAGAAGGCAGCCGACGAGAAGGCCGCAGCGGATAAGGCGGCGGCAGAGAAGGCGGCGGCAGCCAAGAAGGCAGCCGACGAGAAGGCCGCAGCGGAGAAGGCGGCGGCCGAGAAGGCGGCGGCCATCAACGCAGTCGACGCGAAGGCCGCAGCAGATAAGGCCGCCGCCGATTCAAAACGGGAGAAGGCAGTCGTTGACTTGCGCCTACGGCTCGCAACTGCCTTTGCCACTGTGGCCCCTGGCCCTGCAGAGGAGGCACACAAGCGCTCTGAGGAGCTGCGGCGGCGCATCGACACGCACTGGGCCTTGCTCTGGTCGCGCGTGGACCTCGGGTATGCGCTGAGGAACCTGTCGCCGATGCGCCTGCAGGCTGAGCCGACTGCGGTCGCCATGCTCGGCGATGCGCTGAAGCCGGATCTCGACGTGCTCGTCGGAGTGTACCTCAAGTTCTCGGCACGCGCCGAGACACATGGCGAGGGCGTCGTACTCAAGTATGGCGAGGGCGTCGTACTCAACAGCTGGATCGATCTGGTGGTGAAAGAGGCCCGGTGGGCTGACTACGAGGTTGCCAAACGCATCTTCCATTGCGTGCTTGACGGGCGCACACGCCTGGATAATCTAGCGCGCAAGCTGGGAGACCCTCGCGCGCACCCGGGGCTGCTTGGATTGCACCTGTCTCTGCCCGAGTTTCTCCAGGCGCTCGTTCTCCTTGCCGTCGATAGGATGTTGGCCGTGCGCACCAGCAGCGCCGCCGCCGTGGCCGATGATGCGCTTTACTCTTCAGATGCGCTTGATGTTGTTGGTGTTGCTGTAGCCGGCGACATGGTTCCAGTGATCAAGCCCACCCGCGCGGGCTCAGGCAGCGTGCACTGGCAGCCCACCACGGATGATTGGGCTGAGCCTCGAACGCCGCAGAGAGCATCGCTCAGCGTACACGACCTTATCACAGCCGACGACCTTATCACAGCCGTGATGCAGACGGTGAGCGAGATGACAGCCGCGTCCACCAACGCGGACACGCCCAACCTGGCGCACGTACTGGCGTGCCGCGAGCGCTGGGTGAGCGATGCCACGTTAGAGGGCTTGCGGCTACATGCGGTACGGCGGCTTCTCCAGCCTATGCTGCTCCATCTATTCAAGCAAGCTGCTTACGGCGAGGGCGGCGGTTCCACGCCGCTTTCGTCCCCGCTCGAGGTGTTCGAGTATCTCGTGGATTCCGCCCGTTTTGCCAGCTCCGTACGCAAGCTGGAGCCGCGCCTGGTGTACCTCTGTGCAGCGGCGCTGCACGATCGGACCGAGCCGCATCCGCACGACCAGCCGGTCGGCCCTGTGCTCACGGAGGCGGTCGTCCGGTATGCGTGCCGAAATGGCGCTGATGAGCGATGCGGCCTCGACTCGCTGGCCCTCACGTGCGCTCAGCTGCTTGCGCCATGGCTAGTGCCCACATCGGAGAGTGACCTACCCGGCCTGAAGGAGCAGTTGGAGCTCGTGCTAGCGGCCAAGTCGCCTCATTCGGCGATGATCACGCGCGGCGATGATCATGCCTTAGGCCGCGTAGACAGGCACACACGCGTGCAGAGTTTGATGACGAAGGGACTTGGCGCCGGCGACTGCGTGCCCTTGTGGATTCCCCAGCCGGTTCGCAAGGGCGAGGCGTGCGTCTGGGTGCTCGGGCCGCACCGCGATGACTCCAGCCCCATGTATGAGATCCGCCATCCC